>JAHXMU010000006.1:1589298-1643241 GCA_019455685.1 Philornis downsi
ACAATGGGGCGTGGTACCTCCCATACAAACCATGAATTAAATATCCATGGCCTTTCTTATTATAATAGACCGATTGATGAAATATTTCCAATAAAAATAAAATTTGAAGGCAAAGCAACGTTTGCCGGGTCGGCTAGTAAATTACAAAAATGAATAAATAAATAATAAACTAAAATGACGTAAGTGGAATTTGTTCATTACTAGTGTCGTCCTTATTTAGATGCATATTTATGTCTAATCCCTATTACAACATTTGTACAAAATTACATTATACCTCTAAATATTAATATTAGCGAGGATGTTATTTATTGTTGGTATTTGGTCGTTTTTCTTCACAAGGACAGAAACCATCACATCAATGTTTAAAGACTAAAAAAATCTAACAAGATATTGATAAGAACAGCAACCAACGATTATTTCTGTCTTTCTATAGAGAAAAAGCTTTCGGACGTGGTTAGTCCCAAAGCATTTTATATGAGTGGTTTCCTCAAAAATGCATGCAAAGAACTGTAAGACACCAGGTGATTTGCAAAAAGCGGTAGCAAAAAGGTTTCTTCGCCTAATGGTCGGACAAGTTTATAGATATTATAAAACTTATTTCTAATCTTACCAATTGAAATACTTCCTCTCTAATGAAAGGCCTCGTTACCGCAACCATTCGATTTAAATAGCTCGGACAGTTGATAACATGCATAGCTTTTAAGCGTACTGGATACGCTTCTTGCATGTAGTTCATATAAGATCGCATTACCATCAACGACATGGATGCCATATGTCGTAATGTATAGTTGCTAACGTCCATAATGTGTATTTCTCCGCTTGCTAATAACGACATATCGATATCTTCATCGTTATTGTTGGAATAGTCATCGGCTAGATCGGAAAATGTGAAGCGGGCATCATTCATCATAAAAAAACATTTCGACTCTTCAACGCTGTTTTGCTGAAATGGCATAATTTGCAAGTCGATAGAAACTTCAGGGAAATATGCTTTTAGAAGAGTGTTCTAACAAAATTGCTCAGCTTGTATGATAAACTGTAAAATATGGAAACATTTTATCTCCAAGCCTCAATCGTACTTACCGCACTCGCATCATTATTGACTAGTCGGAAAAATATTATTTTGTTATTGTCCGGAGTCATGCCTGGCAAAGGAACGTTTTCTCTAAAAAAAATAAAATAATTTTTGTAATATAAATTGGTCTATATATTTCTGGTATTTTTAAACAAATTTAGATCTTTGCATCAGAATATTCCAATACAAGGACCGTTATTTTCTCAACTTACACGCATTGATAAGATTTTTTAGTCACTTCATCGTTTGGATCCCGGTCAATGAAAATATTTGCGTTTTTATTCCTTAGAAAATAATTATGTTCAATCAATTTTTTTGTTTCCTCCACATCCATACCTGTACATTTTAAAAATCGTTTAAGTAATGTTGTATCTAAAATAAAGAAATTTAGTAAATTATTATTTGTTGGTGCCCTTTGCAGACAAAATATCTCAGATCTATTTCTTATAAAGAGTAATATGGGCAAACAGATACTTAAATAAATAAATAACTTGAAATTTTGAAACGAAATTTAGAAGCCGAAATTTAGTAGCATCTAGTACAATTTATATGTACATCGGTTAGCTGGGAAACATTTTCTAATTCGACATAGTTAGGTTCATTCGTCTGTCTACCTATTTTTTTGTAAAAAAATACATTTTTATTTCCGAGCGTGGATTAGTACAAATAGAAAGAAATTGCTTTTTACAACACTGTTTATGATAATAAATCATAATTGTCTTTGTGCTGTATAGATGCCACTCAAATGGAGCAAATGAACTAAGCTTGCCTTTTTGGAATAAAACTTTATTTGAGAGGATATTGAAATCTAGATCGGCTACTTTTTTGTCTTAATAGGTATGATCGACAGCGCCACGATAGTTAATACTCGGGACTATCGTTCATATAGTCAGGGGTTTGAGCCTCGCTATAGCCCCCTATCCTCCTTTGAACAACAGTCACGTCATTGTGTCTACGAATATTTCCAGTAGTCAAGTGATCGAAAAGTCTAGTAAAAGTTTCTAAAATTATGTTTGGAATCGTCATTAAATGGTAGACCCATTTAATAGGTCTAAAAGTAGAATCTGTGTAAGTTTACCGGATGCGATAAGCTATCTCATGTTCCCTTTAAATATTGGTGAAAAGGCAACACCATTGATGAGGGAACAAATAAGAGTGGATTTTTTTTTTATCTATTCCTGCCTAAGTTATATTCTTGGTTGGTGATTTTGTTTTGCTGTGATACTAGTCAAAATACACTTTATTTGTTCTTTGTTTTCTTCTTATATTAGTGTTACGTTGAAGTTTCTTAACAATCTCAAAATGCTAATTAATGCAAGGAGTATTGGAAAGCGGTTCGTACGAATGTGTATTCTGAACAAAACAGGCGTTAGAGATTTTCGTCTAGATGAACCACAATGAACATTTAGGAAAGAATGCTTAGAGTACCTGATCCAGAAGAGAGAAAACAATGTTTGTTTTTTCATTTTTTATTGACCTCTGTGTTATTTTATTGACTATAAAATAATGAGTAGTCTTATTAAAAACTTAATACAAATTATGGTTATTATTGTAGTAGGATGTGTGTCGATCGACTGATGAACCACTTTCATTGTTTCATAAGCAAAATGTCGAAAGAAAATTGCCAAAAATTTGCAATAAACAGTCAACAACAAGAGTTTTCGTCGCACATAGATTCTGTTTTCGAACAAAGTTCAATGTATACATAGACAAAGTAAGAGGAGAACATTATTTCGTACATACACTCGTCGCGATAAAACATACGACAAATCGAATACCGGTGGACTGATCTATAACAACAACAAGACCAGATTTGTTGAAATGAGCTAAGGGGTTTGCTGCATGTTGTTGTTGTTGTTATAGGAACGATTCGAGCTAGAACAAAGTATAGTTGTGACAAAAATTATAGCAGGATAAAGTAAATAATAAATTGACATAAAATTCAAATAAGATACTAACAAAACAGATTTCATATAAATAAAATCTCCAACAACAGGTAACCGACATAATGAAGTAGCCGCAGAAATGAGACTGACAACTTATGGTGATTCTTATAGATTTTTTTAAGGCTAAAGATGAAATTTGTGATTGTAGATTAGCAGGTTAACATGTTAAAATAAATTTATATAATATTGTAGTCCTAACACAGATGAATGATCTCAGATCTTCCATGACAATTTCCAAAATTACACGATAATTTTCGTTTTCTTTCAGTATATTTCTAACAGTAACTTTAATTGTATAAATTAATTTATGTAGAATTTCAATCAAATTATTTTAATTACATATTTTAGTTTGGTTTAAGAAAAGCGAAGCACAACGTCACAAACAAGAAAATGAACTGAAACTGGGTTATCTAGACACAAAAACTTGTCAATTTGTTTCATTTATACTGCCCTGCTAATCTAGATTGCAATTGCAGATATTTATAACGCCATAAATGTTGGGTCTACCCAATATTTACCATAACTCAGTTTCATTTAAACTTAGGTGTATACATATACAGTCCATATAAATATTCCGTGGTTCATATTTTACAATGTTTTTCAAACGTGTCCCGATCCATTGATAACCGTGCGTGAGATAGATAAATTTGAAATACTTTCTGTATACTATATATAGAAGCAGATTATGAGAAAGACAATAAAATAAGTAAATTATGAATACTATAGTTTTGGAAATTATTTGTGTTTTTCTCGATACCATCAAAAAAGCTTTATTTTTAAACAGATTGCAGTTCACGAAACAATATTTTCTAGCGTTGGTCCATTGTGCAGGCGCAGATGTACATATATACATATACATATGTATATTTACCTACGTACATAGGTAGTTCTCTTTCCTATTCGTTCAATTACAGTAATTCACGTTTGCGGCAGAGGAAACAAAAACAAAGTTTGCAGAATTGACGTTTGATAATGAAATGCATGAAATGCAACCAAGAAAATTAATTTCGCTAAACAATTATCATATATACGTATTTATAAAATGTTTTGTGCCGTCTAATAGTTATGACGTGTTAAATCTTGCTTGTGTTGATTGCGATAACAAATTATTGAAACAAGTTTTTGATAGGTGAAGATTTGAACGATCACCTAAGTTATTTGAATTCAATTTTCTTTTTAGTCTGATTTTGAATGAAAGAGTTGATCCGTATCAAATTTGAAAGTAAGAGCTTTAATAACCAGCAGATACAATTGACGTAATAAATAGAAGCTCAAAATCTTGCACAGAAATCAAATCAAAATAATGATTACCAATTTTCGGTTTAATTCTACAAAAAAAAAATTACGAGATGAACCGATGAATGGCAAGACTTAAGGTTCACAACGGTTAAAGTATTTATTTTTATGACTTTCTTAGTCAATATCGAGTTTCTGCTGAAAGATAAAATAACTTTTGGATAAACAGACTTAGTCATTTTTCGAGCGCTTTCTGATACATAAGCATGAATCTGGTATCACAACAAAAAATTTTTATTACATATTTATTATTTATAATTTTTCATTACGTACTGATTTCCTCTGGTAATTTGGGGTTTTCTTTAAACCAAATTTTCAAGGTTTGTAATTTTTCTTCTATATTGTTGTTACTGCCCATGACATCCATTGTCGTTTTCTTTTGGCTTTGAAAAAAATTATAGTTATATGTTCTGAACTATTCGTCTCAATCTTATCCACGCAACGACTGGTTATAGACTAAACTTGATTGTTGATATTGTAACGCTGTAACGTTTCACTGCAGGCTTATGAACGCCGTTTGTCACAGTGGATTCGGTTTAATTGAAAGCAAACAAGCGACCGTATATAAAACTAAGTCATAAACATGGTATTGTGTTTATTGCGAATAGCTTAGGAGGACGTAATTAATGGAGGCAACTTGTAAGTAGTAAAAATATTTGCAGATATAGTCATAACAATTTGAGAGCAATACTTCCAATCGCCAACAACGCCCACAAATTTTGCAACTTTTTGCCAAAAACCTTTACAATGGGATTTAATCAATAATTTATTTAATGAACCAAGTTGATAGTAATAAATGTATATACCTACAATATACTACTTATATAGTTATCTGCACTGTCAATATTGCACACTATACCTTTAAGAAAGTGTCATAGCACACTCTGCAACAACTTTGACTTTTAATTACTTAAAAGGCTTATAAGTTGAAAATGTGGCAACGTTATATGTATTGTTAAAAAATTACAACAAACTCTGTTATATATTTTGTTTTTATTAATTAAGTTGAGAAAATATAGCTACATAAGGAGCTGTAGTGTTCAAGTACTCGACATTTTTAGAAAACCGATGTTCGATGTATTTGAAAAACTAAAAATGTTCAAAAACTCGGATAAGGCTTTTCTTCGCACCGAAAAAGTTAAGAGAAAAAATATAATAACAAAAATGCTCGTTATTGTTATGAAAAAATGAATAGGAATTATATTTTTTTTAAACGTTCTAACTTAAAGTGTACTTTCCGCACATTGCCTGCCTTGTACATTTAAAGAGCCTTTGGTTTATTTCTGCATCATAGTTAATTACGAAATTTTTTAATATTTTCATAGTAATATTTCAAAGGCAATTGTTTCACTTGCTAAAATTATCTGAGTGGATAAAAGTACAGTAGTACATTTTCTATTAGCAGGTATTTACCTAATAATGTGCATTGAGTTTAATTTTTTTACTGCTATTGTCGCATTCGTGTTTTTTTTTTTTTTTTTTTAATCCGATTTCTGAAATTTTAAATATGATTGACATATTTTACACTGATACCTCACTAAATGCCCTCTATAAATGAATTGTATGGTTTGTAATGGACTGTAGGATCGACTGATTTGATTTTCAGATTACACTTGATTACACACGAGTTTTATAGTAGTACGTATGGTTGATCAAAAGATTTTATTCTAGGAAAATTGTGCACAAGAAAAAGCTATGTACTTAAAAATGTTTTTTTGTTACTTTTTCTTCTTTCCTGCCATTTTCCCTAATTTAAATTCTATGGTTCAAATAATCTCATCACCCTTCAACGGCATGTAATTTCTGTTTCCTTGTAAAACATCGCTAATTATTTGGAGGCCGCAAGCTCATTATTGAGGTTAAATATCGCATATGTATATCATATATTTTTCTCGTTTCAATGACACTGTGCATATATTTATTTATCGTAAGTTAAACAATCCTGCAGCCGACGTTCTCAGTAATGTGTGGAAATGTAAACCAGAAACCGGCTTTTTTTGCCCGCAACAATTCAAATTTTATTACAAAATTGGAAATGGACTTTAATATAGCCGAATGATCAATATGAAATAATGAGAAAAATGGGTTTGTTTTTTCTGGTGGTGTAACTATCAGTAAACATCCAGTAAACAAATTATAAAATTGCGGCATTTGTAAGTGCAAATACACTTGTAATTAAATTTGTTCAAAAAGCTTTTGCCAAATGTAAAGATTTCCGCGAAACACATTTCAAATTCCACTATTTCATGGAAATCAATCCTTCCATATTTTGCTTCCATATTAAAGCTTATCCAAATTTATGCTTACAAATTCATGTTAACTGGGGAAATACAGAGGAAAACTCAACTACAATTATAAATTAATGATTGAATTGGGATATTTGAAAATATATACTATATTCTCAAACAACCATAAATATGGTTATGACAACATTTCATGACGTAAAGCTATCTGTCAAAATGTCATTTATAAGAAAACCTTATGAATTAACATAATTTCAGAAATACATTTTTGTAAAACTGGTCTGCATACGAAGTGTGCTCAAAAAATAAGGCGAATTTTCAAATTTCGCGGGCTACGTGCATTCGACTTTTGATTATTATTTTTTTATGTTGGCACACTCGTCTCGAAGGTATGTTAACGGTTTTATCCATATATCATGTTTAGTTCGTTTGTAAGAGGGCGTAAATAAGACAAGTGTTTTGCGTGTTCGAGGATTCGGTTTTTATCTCCACAATCGTCGCAAAATGCTGTCCTTTCATGGGTCTCCTCACTCTTGAGAACAGGAAAAAGTCGCAGGGGGCCAAATCTGGTGAATACGGTGGTTGAGTCATGATAACGGTGTTGTTTTTGCCCAAATAATCTCTCACAAGCAAAGATGAGTGAGCAGGTGCATTATCATGATGTAAAAGCCATGATTTTTTTCCACAATTCCGGGCGTTTGTTCGAACTTGGCGCGCTTTTTTTGGTCTTGGCTCTCCTAGACTCTTCCATCGGGACGATTGGGCTTTGGTTTCGATGTCATAACCATATACCCATGATTCATCACCAGTTATGTCCCTTCTAAGCGAATCTGGATCATCGCTGACGTCATTCAACAATTTCTGAGCGATGCTCATGCGACGTTGTTTTTGGTCAAAATTTAGCAATTTTGAAACGAACTTCACTGCCATACGCTTCATGCCCAAAATTTCCGAAAAGATTGCATGGCATGAGCCAACCGATATGTGGACATTCTCAGCAACTTCTCTAAATGTAATTCGACGATTCACCATAACACTTTTCTTCACTTTCTCAACAGTTTCATCGGTTGTTGATGTGCTGGGGCGTCCAGAGCGAGCGTCGCCATTCACATCTTCTCAATCTTCCGTGAAAAGCTTGTACCACTTGTAAACATTTTTTTTTGACTCAGAGTACTCTCATCGTATGCCACTGTCAACATTTCAAGTGTTTTTGAGTACTTAATTCCATCTTTCACACAAACTTTGGTATAACTTCTTTGATCCATTTTTTCGATAGCAGAAAATCGCCGAACACGCAAAATACTTGTCTTATTTATGCCTGATTCATTTATTTAAATTAGTCTAATTTATTTTTTTTAAAGTGTGGACAATTTTTTGAATATCAGTTTATTTATTTATTTTTCATTTAAATTTGCTCACAAATGAAAGAAAGGATTACACCGGTTTAGTCGGTCTCTATTGCTTGAATCGAAAACCCGATGTTTGGAAAATGATTTTTCGAATAACTCAATATTTAGACACTCTTATCGTAAGCCACGATATTTTTATTTTATCGCAATACATTATTTGAGGGTGGTTCCAAAACTAGCCGACCTGATGTATAAATGGTGCTAGTAGTTTGAAAAAAAAATTTATTTTAGCGAAAAGTTGCAATCTTATAAAATGTATGTTTAGTATTTTTACTTGAGCCATCAGAAGTAAACAATCTCAATGAATTTATAAACAAGTAAAAAATCGGCCACGTTATGCAATTCAATATTTCCATTTGAAAGGTCTCAGTCCAACCAATATTAAAGCTGAAATTTTACTCTGGGCGAGGCTGCTCCTTCGTTTACGTCTGTAAAATATTGGGTAGAAGAGTTTAAACAAGGTCGTACGAGCTGCAAAGACGAACACCTTAGTGTTCGACCAATTGAGGTGTCCACGCCAGACACGGTTAAGAAAATCCACAAAATGATATTGGATGATCGTCGATGAGCTATCTATAGGTATGCCAGGATGGGTGCCGCATCCTGATGATGTTTCATTAGAGTGTTTGGCGATGTATCACCGGAATAAAGCCGAATGAAACATGAGTCCACCATTTAATACTTCACCACTGAGACAAAGGAACAGTCAAAGCAACGGACTGGAATGGAAGAATCGTATCCAAAGGATGCGAAGATGGTTCCATCTGCAGGCAAGTTCATGGCGTCTGGTTTTTGGGATGCACATGGGATTATTTTTATTGATTATCTACAGAAGGGAAAATCCATCAACGGCAAATATATAATATTTCTAATTCATTGCAGCGTTTAGGTGATGAAATTATGGGAGAAAGCCACATTTGGCAAAAAAGAAAATGTTGTTTCATCAAGACAATGCTCCAGTTGACACATCCACTATTGCGAAGGCCTAAATTAGTGAATTAAAATTCGAATTGCACCTTATTCGCCAAATTTAGCTCCCTTGTACAATTTTCTATTTCCAAACTTGAAAAAAATGGTCTGTTGGTAAAAGATTTGCCAACAATAAAGAGGTGGAGTCTGCAGTTGACGGCTATTTTAGAGAGTTTGACAGTTCTTAATATAAACAGGAAAAGTCTATCGAGCTAAAAGGAGATTACGTTAAAAAATAAAGGACATTTTTCCAACTTTTTTGTGTCTTTTTCGTTAGGATGTATAGTTTTAGGACCGCCCTCGTATTTACAATTTTTTTCAAACAGTTGGTTTTGTTGTTTTAAAAGTTAGAGTGAAAAATTATTAAGAATGTTCCCATCACACACAAAAAAAAGGCGAAGCAAATGGACTGGACGGTAGCTGGTCGAGATTGACTGTAAAATAACTAACACCATCTTCTTGGAGGCATTACCATGTAATACAACTGTATCACTTTGAGCTATAAGCGTAAAATATGGTGGTCCATTATATGGCAAGACATGCACCGATATCTTACATTTTCTACTGGGTTCTTCCGTGGTGCTGTACGTACTGGTATGATTACCGTAAGTACATACGATTTTCAAATTTTAAGAAAAATTTTGTTTTTTGAATGGATATGTTTATTAACACAATTTCTGTGTTGAGAATTGTGGACTTGAAAAGGCCTGAGCTTTCATTGTATAATTAATTATTCTTGTAGTTTCAATTAGCATTAGAAAAGCTTCAACTTGATGCAGTTGGACATTTTTAAAGGCTGTAATAGATTCAGTATTGCGAATAATTGAATGACAATTCCGCTTTCCCTAAAAAGAACCGTGTAAATTATATTGCCTAGAGATATTGTTCAGTTATGTAACTGATCGGTATTTTTAAGAAACTGTACTTGAGTGCATGAGATTGTTGTTGTAGATTTTGGTCTCCTCGGCGAGTAAATAGTCTCACATGAGGGATAGATTAGATTAGAATGTGAGATAGATTCAATTGTTTGACGTTCCCACAAGCAACCCAAAGCAATAAATGTGTAATGTTTATGGGACTGTTTAATGCTTGCTATGTGTGTGGTGTGTAATGAACCTTTTTCCATCGATCAAAGTGAGGGACCAAAACGAAGATAAGAAAGGACACTTTGACGATTTGTTTATGTGTGCATGTCAAATATTGTATTTCAGGTAGGAGAGGAGGATAAGGAGATAAGCAATAGAATGTAAGAAATATGTTTAGATTTAAGTATTTTTGTAAAATAAAGAGAGTCTCATTCTAGAACTAAAAGAGTGCGGTTGTGTTTTTATTCCGATCAGGTCCGCGCGGGAAATTATTTTTTTTGGTGACCCCTAGTAAAACGAATACGTCAAAAAAAAAATAATATTTTTTGGTGAAAGAATACGTAAGAAAAAAAAATAATTTCAAAAAAAAAAAAAAAAAGAGATATAAAAGAGTTTTTTTTTCAAAAAGAAAAAAGATATAAAAGAGTTTTTTTTTTTTTTTTTTTCTTCAAAAAGTGAAGTGCAGTGATTTTGTGAAAGCAGAATTTTGGGTAAGTCCACTTTTCATTTTCTACTTGTTTTTTTGTTTTGTTGCGCGTACAAAAATATGTCCGCTCTTTCCATTATACAGGAGCAAATAGATCTCGGAAACGAGATGGCTCAGGTGTATAATTCCCTGAGTGAAGTCGCTCAGGGCAACGCCAGGACGGAAGAACTGCGTGAAAATCTCAATTGTTCGGTAGCTAAATTTAGTAGCTTACGACAACAATTTGAGACAAATGATAGGAATCTTCGGCCGCCATCTGCAACCTTGAAACGAAATTCATATTTCAAATCCGATTTCGTTGAAAAGGTGCGAGAAGTGATGAAACACTTCGAGGGTCTCTCCAATCATTTGGAGATCAGGCTACAAAAGGAAGAGACGATCTTATCATCCAGTGTAACTACCGCAAGTGCGCCTGATGGTCAGGATGAGAATCAGACTATGGGAGTGGAAAATTCCACTACAGAAAAAGGCGAATGTCGCTCAAAAGAGCACGAAAAAGCTACGCCTTTAAAAGATTGGGTTAAGTTGAAGCCAATCAATTTGCCTCAAAAGAACGATACTTTCCTATGGAAGAAACAGGGGATAGTTCGAAAATTCCAGTATGTCTTGAACGAATTAGAGTCCAAGATGGAAACGACAAAAAAGGGGAAAACGTCAATGGAAATTTTAAGGGAAAAATATAAGACTGCAGAGAATGTTTTCTTGCAGTATACGGAAGAATTTCCAGATGACGACTTGACGGAGTGTTTCTATGCACTCCGGGATAGATACTTGGAAATTCCTGCCATAGAAAGTGATAGGAAATCGCTTTCATTTACTTTGCCCCCTATAGACATACCAAGATTCAGTGGAAATATCACTGAATGGAAAACATTCAGAGAATTGTTTGAGCAGTTAGTGATTGCTCAGCCGATTCCTAACACACAAAGAATGTGTATATTGAAAGCAAAAATATCTGGTGAGGCAGCTCGAAAAATTTCAAAGTTGCCTGCCAGAGATGAAAACTTTGAGACGGCCTGGAACATTTTGGTTGAAAGTTATTCAAACAAAAGGGCAACAACATCAATTTATTTTAAAGCTCTGCTGGATGCGCCTTCTGTAAATTATGCTTCACAAAGTGTGAAGAATTTTTTGGAAGGAGTAAAAGAGAGTTTGCAAGCACTTAGTGCAGTGAAGCTTGAAGGGGAGGAAATGTACCAAGCGTTCATGTGTTTTGTTTTGCAAAGAAAACTGGATGCTCATCTGAGAATTCAGTTTGAGCAGCATTTGGGAAATTCACGGGAGCTTCCAAAAGTGGATAGTCTTATTGAATTTCTTAACCAGATGCATTATTCCTTGGAGGCAAGCCAACAATTCTCAGGTGGAAGTCATTTGAGGTGGGAAAATCCTTCAGGACCAGTAAAATCTTGGGAAACAGGTCGAAAATTCGACAATCGCTCGAAATTGGGGACAATTCAGAGAATGGATGACCCCAAAGAGTTCTTAGGGACGCCAAGGGACAAATGTCCGCTTGGCTGTTCGGTTGGTCATATGGTGTATAGATGCTCTAAATTTAGGAGCCTTCCCATTAAAGAGAAATGGGAATCGGTAATGAAGAGCAACATATGTTCCAAATGTTTGAGTGTTGGGCATATCAAAAGGATGTGCGCCGGCAACTTTAAATGTAAAATCTGCGATGGGGATCATCATTCCTTACTGCATAGAGAGAAAGGAATCCCCAAAAGTGCAGCAGTAAACGACAGAGACTATGAAAAATCATGTGTGCTTCTGTCGACCGCAGTCGTTCAAATGAAGAATGGCGAAGGTGATTGGACAAACTGTCGTGTTCTTCTTGATAGTGGTTCTCAAGTCTGTTTGATTACCAAAGCATTTAAGAACAAATTGAAATTGAATGGGTTGGAAACCTCTCGAGAAATTGAAGGTGTTTCAAAGAATAAGTCTTCCATTAAAGAAAAGGTTGGTATCAATTTACGGTCTAGAACGTCAGCTTATGCCACTCATCTAGATGCGTTGGTAATAGAAACCATATTGTCCAACATTCCAGAAACGAAAGTAATAGCGGCAAAGTTGCCAGAAAATATTAAGCTCGCAGATCCGGAGTATAACATTCCAAAGGGAATTGATATGCTTATCGGTGCAGAGTTATTTTTCGACCTAATGGCTGAAGGTAAAATCGGTAATGCTAAGGACGTAATTTTTAAAAATACTAAGTTAGGTTGGATTGCCAGTGGTCCAGCTTTAATTGACAATGCAAAAGAAAATTCGCAAGTAGTGGCCACTGTGCATCAACACACATGTGACGAACTTTTGTCTAAGTTTTGGGAGGTGGAAGAAGTCCCTCGAATAAATATGTTCACGGTGCAGGAAAAGCAATGCGAAGAATTGTTTGATAAACATTTTCAAATTGTAGTTGATGGTAAGTTTAAAGTAAAATTACCATTAAAAGAAGATCCAAAAGCACTTGGAAATTCCCAATTGGTAGCAAAAAGACGATTTCTTGCTTTGGAGAGGAAGTTGGGAAAAGATTCTCTGCTAAGGAAACAGTATCACGAATTTCTAAGGGAATACATGGTACTGGGCCACATGAAAATGCTGCCTAGGTTGTCGACGGTTAACGATGGCTACTACCTACCACATCATTGTGTTTTAAGGCCGGAGAGCTCGTCGACAAAGCTAAGGGTGGTGTTTGATGCTTCGTGCAAAACCACATCAAATGTATCACTTAATGATGTGATGCATGTGGGTCCTAAAGTTCAGGAGGATTTATTTAACATTTTACTCCGGTTTCCCAAACATAGGTATGTATTTTCAGCGGATATTGAAAAAATGTATAGGCAAATATGGGTGGATGAAAGCGACCAAAAATACCAACTCATATTTTGGCGCTGGTGTCCAGAAGAGCCCATTAGGACATTTGCTTTAAAGACTGTTACGTATGGAACGTCTTCGGCTCCGTATTTGGCAGTGAAATGCTTGCAAAAGATTGCCTGTCTGAGGAGTAAGCAGTTTCCTATCGAAACTGATGTTATCCGCAGTGATTTCTATATGGATGACTTGATGACAGGAGAAGATTGTCTGGAATCCGTAAAAGAGCTTAGGAAGAACGTCCATAACATTCTATTGGAGTATGGAATGCCGTTAAGAAAATGGTGCGCAAATGACATGACCATATTGGAAGGCATTGATGCAAAGGATATTGAAGGAGAGTTAGACATTGAGTCTGGTCTTTCGACCTATGTAAAAGCATTGAGAGTGATTTGGAATCCGAAGGCGGATACGATTGGTCTCAAATGCAAGTGGGAATTTGCGGAGAAGATTTCAAAGAGAACAATTTTGAGTGAAATTGCAAGACTGTTCGATCCCTTGGGTTTAGTAGGTCCTGTGACGGTGACAACAAAAATGTTGTTGCAGGATTTGTGGAAATTAAAGGTCGATTGGGATGAGCGGTTACCTGCTGAGATTGAGGCAAAATGGAACACCATAAGAAAAAACTTTCAGTTTTTGAATAAGGTGAAAATAAATCGCCATATAATTTGCGTTAATCCAAAAAAGGTTGAGCTGCATGGGTTTTGCGATGCATCCATGAAAGCTTATGGAGCTGTTATATATGTGCGGTCGACAGACGGACAGGGTGACATATGTTCAAGAATAGCAGCATCAAAGTCAAGAGTATCTCCGATTAAGGTCGTGACCTTGCCAAGGTTGGAACTCTGTGCAGCAGCGTTGTTAGTGGAGTTAATGCAGATGGTAGTTAAGAGCTTGAGGATTGATCCTGCCACGACTAACATAAGATATTATTCAGATTCATCTATTGTGTTGAATTGGATAAAAATTGATCCTGCACGGTTGCAGATTTTTGTATCAAATAGAGTAGGTATGATTCAGACTAATAGCGATATAGCCAGTTGGAGCCATGTTCGGTCGGAAGATAATCCGGCGGATTTAATTTCAAGGGGACAATTAGGTAAGGATATGGTCAATAATACATTTTGGTTTGAAGGGCCCAAATTTTTGAAAGAAAAGGTACAGGTGTTGGAGAGGGAATGCCAAGTTGATGACATTCCTGAATTAAAGAAAAGTTTTAGAGTGTTGCTAGCCACAGAAAAGTGTCCTGTTTGGAGGAATATCAACCACAGGAATAAGTTTCATACCCTTCAAAATGTTGTAGCGTATGTGCTTAAATTTATAAACATGACGAGGAAGAGAAAACAAAAATCATTTATCGAGTATAGAAAAAACGCTCTTAGCCTAATAGTAAAAGATGTGCAAAGCGAACACTTTGCGAGCGATATTAAATCTTTAAAGGCTGATGACAGAGTACCAAAGTCTTCAAAGCTGCGAACTCTATGTCCAATATTGGATATGGAGGGTGTTTTGCGCGTAGGAGGAAGGCTAGGTAATAGTGGTTTAACATATGACATTAAACATCCTGTAGTGCTGCCCTATGGCAGTAAGGTGGTTGAATTAATGGTGGAACGATTGCACTTGGATCACCTTCATGTAGGGGCTCAAGGGTTGTTAGCGATATTGAGACAACAATTTTGGCCGTTACGGGGACGGCAGTTAGTGAAGAAAATTGTGGGCAAGTGTTATAGGTGTTTCAGGGTAGCGCCAAGGAATCTACAACAAATGATGGGTCATTTACCTGAAGATCGCGTGATTAGAACACGGCCGTTTCTTAATGTGGGTGTTGATTTTCTTGGGCCAATCACAATACATTATAAAATTAGGGGCAAGAAAGTAGACAAATCATACGTGTGTGTATTCGTATGTTTCGCCACCAAAGCCGTACATTTGGAGGTGGTGTCTGACTTAACATCGGCTGCGTTTATTGGCGCCTTAAAGAGGTTTGTTGCCAGAAGAGGCTGTCCGATGAAGATTTACTCGGACAATGGCACAAACTTTGTTGGAGCAGCGAATAGTTTGAACGAAGTGTATCGACTGTTTGCCAGAGAAGATCATAATGCAAGTCTGGATGATTTTTGTATTCCACGACAAATTGAATGGTTAAACATTCCTGCCAGGTCTCCACATGTAGGAGGATTATGGGAGGCGTGTGCTCACTCCGTGAAAAAACACTTTTATAGAGTGTCGGAAGGGAATATGACGTACGAAGAGTTATGCACGCTTATGGCTCAGATAGAGGCGGTTCTTAATTCGAGACCTCTCGTGCCATTGTCGGATGATCCAAATGATTTCAATGTTCTTACTCCCGCAAGTTTCTTGGTTGGAGAATGTTTTTCGACTTTTGTCGATTCACCTAGAAATAAATGTTACCAGACGATCCGTGAACACTGGAAAACTGTTCAATCGAACATGGAAGTATTTTGGAAACGTTGGTCAGACGAATATTTGTCAGAATTACAGAGAAGATACAAGTGGAATGAAACTTGTAGTAATATTCAACCAGGAACACTGGTTCTTCTAAAAGAAGATAATCTTCCGCCAATGAGTTGGAGGCGGGGGAGGGTCATCCGAACGATATTAGGTTCGGATGGCTTATGTAGAATGGTAGACGTAAGGACCAGCAATGGAGAGACCAAGAGGTCAGTACACAATGTTTGTCCTTTTCCTACCACGGATGATTGGAATGAAGATTTGGACCTTCAGTCATCTTAAAATAGACCGGACAATTCGGTTATAAATAATGCAAACATCGTTAAGCCAAATATAAAAAAACAAATATAAAGCTAAAAAATAGAAATGTAATTGGCATCTTAATAAGTTTATTAGCAATTTTAAGTCCGGCAGTATGTAATGTAAATATGTTTAAAGATAAGCCAGGTATTTTATTCGAGAAGGTCGCAACGGTTGGGCTGACGAAGACAGCGTGGGACATCGTGGTGCATATCAACATCAGTGACTACAGAGCTGCCAAGGAAAGCCTATATGAAGCCATGAGGTCAACAGATCAGTTACGGGAATCGAAGTCTGCAATGCATGATTTGCTGAAAAGTCAAAATGAAATATACCAGCTCATTCAAAATCAGCATGAGGTCATTATGGCGGCGACTGGAGGGATGAAAAGGTCGAAGAGGCAGTGTCAAGCATAAGAAACCGAGAAGAAGTCAGCACGAAATTTACAAAGTTGTCAGCAACGATGGCAGCGGTTACAGAAATCCAGCGAGGCTTCATTAATGCCGTTTTTAACACGCGTGGAAGTTTCTTGTCAACTATTCTTCCAGTCAATAAATTTCGAAATCAGATGGATGCCATCAAAAAGAGCATAAATTCGAAGCTTAAGTTGCCAACATAAGCTCCGGTAGAGCTTGCCAAGATTTCAAGCATATCCGTGGGCAGAACAAGAGAATTCATCCTATTCAACATTCGGGTTCCATTGCAAAGTAGTGAGCTGCTAGATGCCTATGCAATTTACGCCTATCCTATAGATCATGACGGGTTATTCGTAAGTGTGCGTCCAACCAGCCGTTACCTGTTAATAGACGAAAAGATGACTGTTTTCTACACTCTTAGCAATGACAATTTCAATCATTGTTTGCAATTGAGGGATCAACTGCTATGTCCCCAAGTGCATCCCTTGTACTATACTCGCGAAACCAAAAACTGTGAGGTACAATGTTTTATGCGACCAAGAGGAATACCAGACACTTGTGATGTGTCTATTACCAAAGTTCATCATTATTGGCAACAAACACAGGCTCCGAATACATGGATATTTTCTACTTACGAAAGAACCCATGCTGATGTCAATTGCACGGGAAAAAGAAGTCATATCACATTTGAAAGCGCCGGGTTGATTGAAATGGAACCTGGCTGCCATTTGGAGACAGCGGAAATAACCTTGTGGGCGTATGATACATACAAATCTGATGTCAGATACGTCTTCCCAAAATTCAATCTGTCGTTGTCGTTACCAATATGACGAGTATAAAATTGAAGGCTGACATCGAGGTATACAAAATCCCAGACATTCCAAAGCCAACTACGATCCTGGGTTTCCCGACTTTACTCGACGGTCATCATCTTACTCATTATGGGATCAGTGTCACAACGTGGGTCATCATCGTCATCGTGATCATGGCTCTATTCTGGATCTACAAGAAGTTTTCCAACGCGGCGTCCAACTACCTGCCCAATGCCGTGATTATGCCTCGGATATTGTAGGGTAGTGTAAGTTATATAAAAACCAAACAGTATAGGTATAAGTGTACACTTGTTAAAAGATTAGGATCTTTTAAGGCCGGCAGAATGTTCAGTTATGTAACTGATCGGTATTTTTAAGAAACTGTACTTGAGTGCATGAGATTGTTGTTGTAGATTTTGGTCTCCTCGACGAGTAAATAGTCTCACATGAGGGATAGATTAGATTAGAATGTGAGACAGATTCAGTTGTTTGACGTTCCCACAAGCAACCCAAAGCAATAAATGTGTAATGTTTATGGGACTGTTTAATGCTTGCTATGTGTGTGGTGTGTAAATAACCTTTTTCCATCGGTCAAAGTGAGGGGCCAAAAACGAAGATAAGAAAGGACACTTTGACGATTTGTTTATGTGTGCATGTCAAATATCGTATTTCAGGTAGGAGAGAAGGATAAGGAGATAAGCAATAGAATGTAAGAAATATGTTTAGATTTAAGTATTTTTGTAAAATAAAGAGAGTCTCATTCTAGAACTAAAAGAGTTCGGTTGTTTTTTAATCCGATCAGGTCCGCGCGGAAAGTTACAGATATCTTGTTTTTTTCTGTTACTTTTCATGATAATAAATATTTCATTACAAAATAGATTACCTTTTTTATAACACTTTGAGTCGACATTCAATTTGAGTCGATATTTTGAACAACTCAGTCATAGCGATTATTAATTGGCAGCAGTGATTTTGTTTTTATGTTATGTCCGCCATACGTCAAATTATCTGAACAACTCTGTCATGGCGATTGTCAACTGGCGCAGATCGTTAGCTGAAAATTGCAGAAAAAGATCAGAAGATAGAGATTTTATTATTGTTGTCGGTTTGTAAATAAGCATTATTTTTATGGCGTCGTCTTTAGCTTTCCATATAAAATTAGAAAACAATATTATAGAGTCGTGTCTAAGATTCATCGTCACTCGTTTTAAGTTCCAATTACTTCTTTAACTACTAGATTTCGATAAAAAAAAAATGTTTTCGAGAGTTAAAAAGCCTTTCAGAAATTCTACTCAATTTGAATTTTAGGGGAACTTTAAATATTTAATTTTCTTTTAATTTTTTCTGTTTCTTTTTCTTTAACCACACATGCAGTCAGCCACCTTTTAATATTAGAGCGGCGGTTACCTGGATGTGTCTGACGGGCACTTCGAGTAACCAAGTGAGTTTGGTAAATGCTTCTCTAGCTATAACGCCCAGAATCGTCGTTAAGATGTAGGTCCGGTTGAGGGAGTCTAAAAACATTAGAATGCGCGTTAGGTCACTGAATATGAGAAGCTCTTCCATATTTCATTCATATCATTCATGAAAGAGAATTTATTTTTGTTCTTAATCTCGGAGTAAATTTTGAGAAATTTCTTTTATTTTGTTAATTTAAGATAATCAAACATTTTAAGCTATAGCAAAAGTTTATTTTCTAGCATTTCCGTCGCGTTTTGTGTTACGCATATATATTTTGAATATGAAAATGGTTTCTGATAAGAACATTTGTGAACACATTTTGTAACTGGGGTGTATACATATATGGAATGTTTGGCTATAGCAGTAGAAGGCATGTTGTTCATATGCCTTTAATCGGTTAAAACTGCTTTTGAAAAGATGTGTGAAATCGAATATTTTTGGAAAAACAGTGTGCATATGAAATTGGTATCAAACTACCTACGATTTAGATTTTTCAGCTGTTTTCCTAGCGAAAATTGAAGATCTCAATAGTGTTAAAGAAATTATCTGTAAAAAGCGATATAACGTATCAACCTCAACCATAAGCAATGAATGTCGCCACATTTTCTATAGGAAGCGTAAATCAAAAAGTGCATAGTGTAGCGGCCATAAATATTTAGTTAAACTTCTTCAATCATTCATCAATTTTATTAATTTCTAAATGATTCAATTTGTGTTAATGTTGTTTGTTTTATTAATTAACTGACATTGTTTTTCGAGAGTATCATATATATTAATTGAGTGAATTAAAACACTCGAATTTATGCAAAATGCTCACTCATTTGTTATATCATTGCATTGTTGCTAATTTTGTTGTTGAGCATATATCACTCAAACTTATAACTCCGAAATTGCAGTTGTGATAACGGAACTCTAAATGTTTTCTTCTTGTATTTTAAAACTATTGGTTTCATGTTTATGATCATTTTGTGTTCTGTTCATTCGCTATTTGGAGATCAACAAATAAAGTTCAAACTCTTGTTTAAGCGGAAGAAACGGTCTTTCCCTTAATAACTAATCCTCTCATAGAGGAATAAATACTAATAAGTGTAGACGTTGTTGGACGTTATCGTCTGCTCCGACTCACTTTTCAATAAATTACATACAGAAAGAAGGTAAAAACGTTCTTGGACGGATTCGTCTGGTCCGTTATGCTTAATTTCTGTGAATAAAACACCAAAAGAATCCCCAATAGTGAATATTGAGGAATAGTGGTTACCCACGATTCCTACAATAGAAATTTTAACGTAAAGGAGTCTTTATTTATAAAAATCGACGGTTACATTCCTAAAAAGAATTACGAATGAAGCGCCTCGTTTAAAGTCTTTAAATGACCTTTCGACCACATTTCAATAGACTAATAATTCAAATTCTCAATAAATAGTTACTTCATTTAGAATGAAAATGCATTTTTTATATCTGTAACAGCAATTGTTTATTTCACAAATCGTTTAATTTGTAATTATTGTTTGTCTTTTGTTTTAAACCACTTTAATATATGTATTCAAATAACATTTATCAAATATGTACTTATTTTACGTTATTATTACAACTGTAGTTAATAGATTTTCTGTTTTCAATACTTGTTTTATTTAGAATAATTTCATATCTCTTATAATTATATATTGTTATCGTATAAATTATTAGTAATTATCTAATAAATATTATTGACAATAGTATTGATTTAAAATGTTAACTAACATGTTCAAATTTCATATGTCCGTCATACGTCAAGTATCCGAAACGTCAAATAACAGAAATATATGAATATCTAGAAAAAGATCTTAAGGTGGTAAATTTGATAGTCAAATTGAACGTTTTTTGTTTAACTGAAAATTTAAATATTTGAATAATAAACATTTTACTCTTAAGCTTTAAATTAAAAATCATAGAGCGATCGATTTGTTTCAAAATTGTTTCTATTGGTTTCTGCTGTTGTATTTATTGTTCTTTACAGTTTATTTATATTTTTGTTTCATTATAAAAACGATAGTAAAGTTAGGCTTATTATGAAAATAACATCGATATGTGACAAAAAGGAGCGTGCGGGTATAAACAATTTAATAACGTAAATATTGTATTGGCGACTAGAGGTATTTACTGATAAGAAAATCTAAATTTTTTTAATTTTTTAAATTGAGTTCGTGCCACATCAAAAGAATCAATATATTACCGTTCAAGAGTACTTAAGGAAAATTTAACATTTGTTTTGTACAGAAATTTTGCAGGAAGTTTTACGAAAGTTCAGCTTCGTTTTGGATACATACGAGTATTTGAGACAGCCACTTCACATCACAACATTTAAGTTAACTGAGTTTCTCTATCAAAACAATGGAACACATTTTATAATTCCAAAACATGAAAAAGGCCCGGTAAAAATGTTTCAAATAAATAAGTTTTTCAATTTACGATACCAGGCTCTAAGAAATGTTTACAGTTTGTTTTTTTAAATTTTCTAATTGAAAAACTTGAAATGAAATACAAACAAAAAGAGGGTTTATTAACTAAGTTAGAACCAAAATTTTTCCAAAATTCGTTTCAGGTGTATGAGATGAATCAAAACCAAAAATATATGCAGTTTCATTTTGGAAATTGTGAATAATTTTGGAACTAAATTGGAACAAATAATTTTTTTTTTGGGATTTCATTTAATTTCGGTGGCGCTTAATATTTTACACACAATTTAATATTTTAAAAGTACAATTCACTGCAACAAATATTAATAATAATAATAATTAATTAATAATAATATTTCCTTAAAGTGTAAAGTCCAACTTTCGCTTGGAAACAGACGATTCTATCGAACTTGAATGATTACACAGGACTGTACGAGTATATAGTGAAAGTTCGCGCACTCAATAAAAATTAATCGAAATTAAAGTGTAGAGTATTAAGTTAAAGTATTGAGTCTAAATAGTGCGCTCAATTATCTTTTTGAATATGCCTCTTGCATGGGCCAAATTAGCAAATACATCAGACCTCAATACATAACGGAATGATTGCTTGGTGGCTGTTCATATTATATTACCTTGTCATGCATCGGACAAAATGTTTAGGTATGAAATAGGCTGATGACTCTGCCTCCCGTAATGTGATACACCATGTAATACACAGTTCAAAATTTATAATAAATATCTATCGCTTCGTAGACTAATTCAATCCGTAAAAAAGTCGAATGATATTAAAAATGTATGTACAGATGACGGTAATATTATTCTTTTGAAGGAGATTTCAGAAAATAAAGAAAAAAATTCAAATACAATAACACAGTTGCTCTTTAAAATCAATCCCTTTCCAAAATCATGTTCAGTGAGCACTTAGAATTAACCGACATTGTGCGAAAGGCTTCAGACGGGGACTTCATATTAAACACCTAATAATTAAACATTATTGATAAAACGTGTTCTGCCTTTTTTAATATCCTATGCAAAATTATATTTTTCATTAGATACTTAAAGTTATGTGCTCTATTTTAAATTTAAACTAAGTTTTGTTTTTGAAAATGTTAACATTTGTTTTAATACTGATATACATGTTGTATTTTTTTGACTTTCACTTAAATCGTAATCCATTTACTTAAAATAGTCTTCTGTTAGATTCACATCCTTCACCTCCGCTTTATATGTAAAAAAGAATATTTAAGCTCCCATAACATGGCGATGTTACTTAAACTTTTACTTTGTCTCCGTGTAAAAGTGAACATACAAATAACATTTAACAATGTAAAATGTTTAAGAAAAACATATAAATACTTATAACTAGATATAAACATTTTCATTATATATATATATATTTATATATATATACATATATGTGTATATATATATATATATAAATGGTTCTTAAATACATATGTTGTTTAATATGAACTTTTCTACACTAATAACTATTAAGTATTAACAATAATGTGTGATTTGATCTTCAACGGAATAATTCAGAATTTTAGTGGCATCATAACAGCCGGCTACATGTGGAAATACAAATTTAAAACAAACTCCTCAGGAATGACCAGCCATGAGCTGCAAATTGTTGACGACGATGATAGTTGCGGCTGCCTATATCTATAACAGTCTAATATGCGCTGATCCTCCGATTGTGCTCAAATTATTTATCGAACTTTGTAAGTCGCCCTTTTTATTTTAAAGCTCAAACACTTACATTTTATCTAAACAAAAACGATTCTTTACCAAATATTCTTGGTTTATGGCAACCGATTACTACCATTTTATCTCCTTAACTCAGCCTGCATTGAAAATGTCATTTCTTGAAAAAAAAACCTTTTATATTAACATGGTTTTATAGCTTTATTCTTATATTCCTTTTAAGTACAAAGCTTTTAGCATAAAGAAATTTTAAAAGCTTTTAATGTCGTTCCCTTAACAATCTTATTTAAAATGTTCTATAGAAAATATCAAATACTGCTAACTACTTGATTTATATTTCATTTATTTGCAATCTTGTTAGG
The DNA here is from genome assembly GCA_019455685.1 of Philornis downsi. Lineage (NCBI taxonomy): Eukaryota > Metazoa > Arthropoda > Insecta > Diptera > Muscidae > Philornis > Philornis downsi. The sequence continues at coordinate 1,612,639 of JAHXMU010000006.1, forward strand.
ATTTATAGTTATTTCTTGGCGTCAATTCTGTTGCAATGACTTAACATTATCACTAACGTACCTTTAATTTGACCTAATTTACATAGTATGTGTTCGCGCCATCATACTATGCCGTCTAGACTATGTGAACAGATTACGTCATAAGTTTATCAGCTGTGCCTTGCGTTGCGATTCCAGGCGTATTTCAAGCATTGCATATGGCAATACACTGACGACCAATATGATGACCAGTGATATTATTTTCGGCGTTTCACACATGAACCCATGGGCGGCAAATGTTATACCCAATCCGAGGAAGCGTAGAGCCTGTAAAGGCGATGTAACTTCAGCCACATTATTTGTATGATTTAGGGTGACCAAGGCGAATAGCAGAGTCTCCCACATGCCATTGCAAGCACCCCATGAGGCTGCAAGAACATAAAAGAGGGCACTGTCATCACTTGAAGGTTTCCAGGTGGAGAGAGCAAGCAGTAGACACGAGTGGAAAAAGAAACCAGCCACTACAATAAAATTAACAAATATTTAGTAATGTTAAAGTTGTAAAGGAGTTTTAAACAGATTGGAAGCAAAAATTAAGCATTGTGTAAATATAATTATTATGAAAGTAAAGGTTTTTGCAACCAAGTGTTGAACAATACAATACCGTCGAATACAAAAATTCTTATTGCAAATAAAATCGGGTTAAAATTAATCGTTTAGCGGTGTATGATCGCAAAACGAAGCCTTGCCTTAACCAATAACTTTCGATGAAATGTATTCAATAATGTCTTAGGCGACCCAATCTAAGCAAACATTTTTTATTTGATATTTATTTGTCAGCAAACAAAGAAGCGAATTAAAAGAAAACAGTTCGGCCAGACCAAAGCTTATATACTCACCACCATGGATTGCGGTCCACAGTGTCGTAGATAATATGCATGTTGGTCACAAGATAAGTGGACGTGGCGTAAACTATCGGTTCTGCTCATTTTGCCAATGAAATATCCACTAAAATGCAGTTGTAGTACTTTTTAATATAATAATCGCCAACACAACAAGGTTATTCATTTACAGGGGTACCTATAAAACAGTGAAGTGATTCATTCTCACATATAATCTATCACTGTTCGTTACTTGTAATTATATTACAATACTTTTTAAGTTTTGTGGAAATGTTCGCTTTTAAAAAGACTTTAGTTTGGTCAAGTTCTTTTCTATTGGGCCAATTCATCATGTATTGCAAAGGATGTAATGTCTACAGATAAGCAGACATTTCAAAATCGCTCTTTTCACATTCGCAATGTATTCACTTATCCAGATTTTTCAGCAAAAATTCGTAAAATTCTTCAATACCCACACAACAAAAATTTGAGCAGTCTCTTTAGAAGTTTATGTACACATATCGATTTTTATTAAAAAATAAATGTTAAAGTTATTAAAAATTGCTTAATTGACGAATAAAGTGCACAATTTTTTAATTTTTTTTTTTAAATTTCCATTTTTTCTAGATAAATTTTTCTACTGGTCCGAATTTCGCACTTAATATGTTTATGGCAGAAGGAAATTCTCGTGCAACATTACCATGACCAAAAATATATACTCGTTTACTGTATGGAGTGAGAGATACGTATTGTTTCTTAGAAATTTCGTCCGGGATTACAGGAAAAATTACGATTTTACTCCAGAAAACTAAACATTTGTAATGATAACTTAGTCCATGCACGTTTTGCGTTATATGATCGATCGTGGCCAGATGGTTAGTACACGGGATTATCGTTTGCATTATCGCGGGTTTAATCCCCCATACAGCCATCGATCATTATTTGAGCGGCAGTCACCTCGATGTGTTTAACACTTCGAGTACTCGAATGATCGATAAGTCTGGTAAATGTTTCACAAACTGTGGCATTTGGAATCGTCGTTAAACCCCCGTTGAGTGAGTTAAAAAAAAAAATATAGAATGTTTGTAAGCTCACTGAACGTAAGAAGCTCTCGTTCATGAGATGGAAGGGAATTTTTTTTCATTTGTTGAGAATGTTAGAAGGTTGTTGTCTCAAATTCTTGTCAATATCATCCTTAGCACTTCGATAATACTACCGATTAATGTTGATAAAATATGCTCTCATTTTCACACCTCCTTGGTGTTTTAGCGGCAAAACTTTTCTGGGTTTTCAATACTCGTATAAGTAGATCTGTTGACTTGCAGAGTAATTTACTTTAACAGATTACTCATATTCTCTAATTCCCTTCATTCCCTCTGCCGCTTATTAAGTGTTGAGCGTTTTAGTTCATTTGTTTTTGGTATTCTGTTGGCATTTTATATTAGTCATTTCATCTATTTCTACTTGAAAATTTGCTGTATGGAAAAACTGAAGGAGTTGTTTACTCATTCCTACAGTTTTTAGATTTAGCAAATGTCCAACTTTATTATTTTGTTTTCAAAATTCGGATTCATTGAGTTTATATGTAAAAAATTTGTATGATACATCTCAAATTGTTAGATGTAAGTTATGTTTAGAAACCCTTCCATTTTATTTTTATTTTTCGATATTTCCTGGCGTATTTAAAAAAAACTGTTATGCATTTCAAACACGTATATTTTGCTATCAAACATTTTGATTTTCCCTGCAATACATTTCAGACTAAGTAATTCTTATAGTTCTGTGAAGAGAAAAAATAATTTATTTTAAATATTTGAGTAATTTTCCAAATATTTTTTTTGACAGTTTGGTTATGGTTTTTCTTGGAAATATATCGAATGCATAAAAAAATAAATCTATAAATACATTAAATATATGATTATAGATAAATATAAATATGTGTGATTATAGAATTGACACATTCTAAATCAGCATATACTACTCAAAATACATTGAAATTCGACAGACAAGTTATGCCCACCTGAATTCGAAAATATCCTCAAATTTATCTTTTTTTTGGGTTTAAATCCTAATGTCACAATCATTTTTACCATAATTGTGTGTCTTTTGTTAAAAAAGACGTAGAGAGATAATATTTAATTTTTTTTGCAGAAATTCCCGGAAATTGAAATATTTTTCCTAAATTTCCGAGGTATGAAAAATTTGGGGAAACTGCACCCTCTAATGCCTGCTTACAAACGAACCATGATATTATCTATGAATAAATTTCTTACTAATTAACATGCGAATGATACTGTCCGATGGTAGTACACCGGCCAGTGTGATAGCTTATTTTAGAAATGGTAACATAATATTTGATCCGCCATGGATCTACATATGTATGTCCATTACAATAATTGCATTGGTTCTCGATAATCGACACATACCTTCTATGATTAAGACATTTGAGATTTCATTTGAAAAAACACTTAATATTTGTATGAACAACCAAATGGTGCAAGTGAAGCTATCAAACTATGTTGATTTTTTTGCCATATAAATCTCTGGTTTTGAGATTTCATTTGAGGAAGCACTTAATATTTGTATGAACAACGAAATGGTGCAAGCGAAACTTTTAATTACTTGTTTGTTAGTAGAAACGTAATTATAAGATCGATAGGAAACTTATTCGTCACTCTAAACAGTTTACTTTTAACCTAAATTTATCATTATTTTGCTCCAATATTTTCTTCTTCCACTTCCACTTACATATAACCACAATGCGTTTGGTATGCCTCAGTAGCATGCTTAATGTACATGACACAATAAGCTGCATAGCGCCCATGCCGACTATGGCTCCAGCCACCATACTCATGCCCAATGAACAGGAAACGAATGCCTGCAAGTGTTCGATTAAATCATTTTAGCAATTGATCTCTCTATAGGTTAACTCTGCACTTACCCTTAAAAAATCGCCGAGTATGTAGGCCTGTTCCGTTCCTATGAAATAGGCTAACGGTCCCGCAAACAACAACGTGTCAGTCATACCCTTTATACGTTCATGACGAAATGTGGCCTGAATTTTACCCGCCAGTATTGTTAGAATCACAGAAGTTATAGCAAATAACAAATATATGACAATTAGTGTCGATGCACCAGCCCTTGGCTTCTCTCGAATAAAAGCCGAAAAGACAGTTTCGTTACTCTCATCGTCCGCGGAGGTTACGTCGTAATGCCATAGGGGACACATATCGGCTCCGCAGATTCTATTGCCATGATCATCCAAATTATAGTATTCACTTATGTAGCCCGGCATGCGACTCCACACGTACGGAGTACTGGGTATAGACGTTTGTATGGCCTGAATTTGAGGAAAACTTGCATTTGTCGCTGATGAGTTGGTCATCTCGTCAATGACAGTTATAGTTGACTGTGTTGTCGTTAGGAATTTCGGTTGATTCGAACAATTCCAGTCACGTGATGTGCATGATAATACCAACGAAGCTATCACTGCACCAAAAATGATGCCAAAGTCTTTGGAGGCCTGAAACCATCGTCCCAATCGTCTCACTTTTTGATCACGGTTGCAGGAAAACTTGTGTTCCTCCCAAGAGTCCATGGCGTGGGAAGACATTAGCGTGCACTCATGCTGCGAGCAACTTAATTTGCTGCTATAGTGGACCACAACGGCTATTTTACTGATCCATGATGGACTGTGGGTTACACCTAGCAGTATATAGGCAGGCAGTAGGGTATAGATAGAGGGATAAAGGTGACATATTAGAAATAAACACACAGCCACGTAATTGGCTCCCATCAAAATGGAATAGCCAAATTTCCTAATAAGCCTGGGAGTCACCAAACACATGCCCGCCGATATGAGTAAGCACAAACTGAGCAGTAATGACCCAACATTGGGTCCCACTTGCAACCATTGTTCCCGATGATGCCACACTGAGTTCGACCCTTGCAGTCCGAAAATAGGCACCAACACAGCAGAACATAAACCATGGGCTACGCCCAGAAGAGTAAAGCACTTACAGACCTTTTGTCGTACATGAGCTGGTATTTTGTGACGACAATTACGGTTGTTCAGAGAGATCAGCCGTCGTATAGAGGTGGCTCCTATAGAGCTATTGATTGATTCCCTTCTGCGGGAAGCCGCTAAAGCGGCTTGCACATGATATGACGATACAGGATTAATTCGATGTGATCGCGAAGATACTGGAGAATAGGCAGGCAGATGCTACAAATGAAAAAGGGGAAATCGTTTTAAACTAAATTGAACGATATTTCCTTTTGTAACAAATAACACCAATATGAATCGCTTAAACTAGTTTGCTGATTTGAATAGGAATATTCTAAGGAATATGGGAATACTATTTGGAATATTAGCTGGAATATATAATTAATTAATTTAAGAATAGACCATTAATTATTAACAATTTTACGATAATTTCTACAATATTTTCAAACTAGCTCTTTTTCAAATAAGTGGCCAATCTATACTTTATTCAAAACGTTAAGTCATATTTTTTAACAGTATACTTTTTCATATTTAAATTGCAAATAAAATTCCAATTCTTGTCCATATTTATTCATTACTTTTTTAGAGCTTCGTTCAAACTGCCAGCTAACTACCCTACGGTATTGTTCTTAAATATAATTACTATTAATTTTCACGAATCAAAAATCTCCTCGCACAAAACGATTGATTGGTCTTCCCCGAAAATCAATTAAGCCCACATGCCACCTACATGATTCATGAGTCCTGGACATGTTTACACCTTTACATGTAAAGTAAAGCGATTCGATTTCGAATGCAGGCGACCAAAGGACTCGCACTAAATTTTACACCATAAAGAAGATTTTCGGTGAATCTGCGCTGCTATTTGACGTCAGTTGAATCCCTATGATGGCAGTTTGTTTTTGAGGTGGTAAAAACACAAACTTTTGATTATGAAAAGGGTGAGGTCATAGTTCATTCACATTTTTGTTCCTATTTTTGAAATGGAAGGTAGAGAGAAAAACAACGAGAGGTAGATGTGGTAGGATATGGTAGGAAGCTATAAACGGATGTTTTCTGCCGCTTAATTGGTTTATTAATCTTGGCTGTACATTCATAGATTTTCGCTTCTATGCTTTGCTATCCCATCCCTCTCTCTTTCTCTTCGCAAATCATATGTTTTCATTCATAAAAATATTGCGTCGTAGTTCTCTCATTCCATTGTTACTCCGGCTGTTGCACCATAACACCCCCTTCCACATAATTTGATTAGTTAGGCACTCACCTCCAGTACTTGGTCATCCCAAATGTTGTGAGTTGCACCCGAACTACGCGTACGCAGTACACGATGTCTGTTTGTCAATGAATGGCGATACAGATGCTGGTGTCCATGGTGTTTGTGTCCCGAAGTTCCAGTAATGCCCCCAGCACCGTAGCTAAGTAAAGCCGCCCCACCCAAAGCCATGCTGCCGCCACTTGACGCCGACATCGTCGCTATGGGTGCTGTACCACCAGTTGCTGCAGTGGCTGCATTGTAAGGTGCCATACCGCCCATGCCAAGACCAGCCATTAAATAAGTGTTGTATGACGACTGCTAAAAAGAAAGTAAACAAAAGGGATTGATATTAAGAGAACGCCTTCATGTGGCAAAAGAGAAGTTGTACTTTGTGTACTTTATTGGAGAAAGGCGTGAAAACTTTAAAAGCTCGTTAAATTATTCCATATCATTAAAATCAAAATCAGAAAATCTCTGCACCCACGGATAGGATGAATATACAATTAGTTAATGTTTTTAATTAAAACAAAATTTAATATGTAGAATTTACAATAATAATATTATGGAGTTTGGATAATTTCGAACCACTTCTTTAAACAAAATATAGCCTTTAGTAAGTCTATATCTACAGATTTACTAAATTATTTCCGTCATATCACGGTAATTGGTTACGCCAGGCAAATTGAATGGCATAAACAATAAAATTCTCTTAACTTACCTTTCTCTGTTGCATTCGCTCCCTCTCGCGACTGGCTTCTCTTGCCAATTGTTCACGCATTTCACGCTCTCGCCTCTTCTCACGTTTGCGCTCGATTTGTTCGAGCTCGTGTAGATTTGGCAAGCTGCCCATTGTGAGGAAGAGTGCTCTGGACCGCGACTGGTGTATGTTGTTTGTTTCAGCAGATAATAATGACGCTGTTATTTAATATGTTGTTATTGTTGTTACTTTATCGTAACGATAAAGGAAAGTACGTTTACAGAGCTACATAAAAGGGACGGACAGTTGGTGGTCACATTGAAAAATCCAAACTTGAGGTGAATATTAACTCCGCTGCTCCGATTGCTTTTGTTTTCGAGCTCTGACCATTTTCAAATGACCCGTCCTACATCTTAGGCGTCCATGGGGGATTTGATTTTCGACGCCAACACCAAAGGTTATTAATCAACTGGCTTCACAGTATTTAAAACACATAGTTCGCTTGAGATGGTACAATCGCTATTTCGTTAATTGCTTGTGAAAGCTGGTGACGAGTTCTACAAGTAAAATAGTGTAAAAAAGGATATTTGAGATGTTGTTGTGGTTCCTTTCTATATATTAGTAACGCTACAAAAGCAGTAGTCGTAGAATGCTTCTTTACCTAGAACATTTTAAATTAATGTCTTAAGGGGATATAGTTTTGTCGTTTTAAATAGGTTTAATTAAGGATACGACTGTGGACAAATTAATGCAAGTCCAAACTTTAGTAATTTTATTACCGTTGAATTAGCGACGTAGTTCTATTTTGAGAGTGTAGATACATTTTACAAGCGTAAAGGTAAGAAGTACATCGCAATTCATATAAAATTCACCCTACGAAATTCAAATGGGATTACATATTCTAAAACTCCTTTGGTTTGCAAGATATTACGAATTGGAAATTAAAATGTTGTGTCTAATAACAATATATAGGCGTGTATACCGACCTCTGATCAAAATTGACGTTGATGTCGAGATCCGATAATAGATCTTAAGCGCCCTGAAAAGGATCATCAGTTTTTTACGGAGTTATATAGTTTACGGTATGAAACGTCACGAATACGAGTACATAATCGACTTTGACTTTTGTCCTGGTTGAGTGCTCATACATATTTACTTTTTTGGTGTTTAATCCGTAAAGTGAGACTTGATGTAATAAAAGTCAAAAATTGTATCTTTGTTTGGTTTCCATCTCTTTTTTCTTTCCTTTTGCTTAAAACGTCTTTGCAACAGCACTGCTTTTTGTTGCTACTGTGAATGACATTCCAGTGTTTAATAAAACTTTGTTTTGCCCAAAAATAACAACTTTGTTTTGCTGCACAAATCTCCCCTCCAATGAGGCAGAAATGGTTTCTTCTGTCTTTCCTTCTGATACACTTGTAAGTATGTACGAATGTTAAATGCGCGTAAATCCATATTGCGCAGGTTGCGACAGTTATTCATCACATATTTTAAAAGGAGTATAGTTCTGCCATCTGTGGGTTTATCCCGGGACTTTTTAACCGATGTGTTAGTTCGCTGCTATACTCTTAGTAACAGAGATATCAAAAACATCACAAATACTTGAATCACAAAATCCACTGATATTGTTGTTAGTTATATAGAAAAAATCAGTAGCTCAGATAGTTTAGACATTTCGAACTGAAGATGTCATATCGCGAAAATGCTAACAATCAATTCAACAATATCTTAAGTGTGGGCATTAGTACATATAATTATGTACATTTGACTTTTTAAAACGATTTATATGTATTCACATATAAACTACGCGTTTATAGGTACCACCGAGTATAGACGTGGTCGTATCATTATGAGATATACCTATACATCAACCGGCCAGTGAAACTGCCGTTTCAAACAGTTACGTTTAACTGAGAAGTAGATTTACTGTCTTCATTCTACACTGATTTTTTTTGTCCACCTCACTAATATTTTGTCTATTATATTTTTGAGTTCATGCAATGCTGTGTATATGTATTTGTAGTTGCGTTATTGTATATGTGTGTGCTGGAAATCACTATCGGGTTTTCATAGTCGTTTTAATTTACGATTTTTGATATATTACTTTAAATATTAAGCCGTTAGCTGCTGTCGTAACTTATGAAATTGTAAAAGTTGCTTTATGATTTGCACCAGTCCGCACTTCCATTTCTATCAATCTTTCCATTGACGGATAGGATTATTCACGAGCACTTCAATAGTGTGTATCAACAGGCGTGATTAAATAATGAACTTACTTAAAAAGCGTATTAACTGAATAATGGGATAATGAAGAGCATACATATGTGCATACTCAAATCCTTTTCATGTGTGTTTGTATTCACAGTAATAATGAGCAAATAAGAGTAAGCAAATCTGTTCAAAGACGTTTTGCATTTGATCTTCTTCTTTCATCTTCTGTCTACATTTACTTGTTTTTTCTGTTCAGACATGTAATGATTGCGTATGTTTATTTGTAATAACTGACGTTAATGAAATTACAGCCGCAAATACAGTTGTGTCTTATGCCTACATGCACAAGGTGGTTACAATTCGCACACATACTCGTACGTATTTACCTAATTATGAGTGATAACTTGGTAGTCGTCAGACAGTGGATGTTGCAACTGAGTCATAAACGTAAAAGAATGTTTGTTTCTCTATTGTACGTAAAGTTGTCTGACAAAATCGAGAAAATTAAGCTCCACTGTTCCACATACGTAACACTCGCTTTTGTTAGCATTTGGGAGCCAGATGTAGAGAAGTTCATGTCGTATTGCTTCTGAGCTTGTTTTACATCTCAGTGTGACACTGTGTTGCTCAGATATACATAAATAAAGAAAAATTAGTGGCTAAAAGTTAAATATTCAATAAATGTGCGACGTAAATATGTACATGTCATGACAGCGTCTTACATGTTCTGCTTAATGTAATCTAACATTGTATCACGTATAATAAAAAGAAGAGGATGCCAGGTGTTTAAGAAATTAAGCTGAACATATGCTGAAAACAGCGACACACAAATCTGTTGTTCTTTACCTCGAGGTTAGATGTAAACACTTATAAATTTCATATCTGAATGGTAGGGAAAAATTTAATATTTTCCTAAATTCAAATTTTCTATTTAGGTCAGATTTAGGAGAAGTTTGAAATTCAAAATCCGTCCAAAGAAATTATATTTTACGAGCAACATTTCGTGCGTGGGCTTTATTTATTTTTTTTTTTTTTGGTGAGGTCATATATGTTTAGTTATTCCAACTAAATAACATTGCTCCATTTAGGAAGTATTGAAGAAAATCTCCAAAAAATGTTCATGTATTCTTAATCATATTGTTAGAAGACAGACACACGAATATGTTTGAAGTTATTTTTTTAATTTTACAGTATTTTATTTAATTATATTTGTACTCTTCATGTCGTTTGTTTCACTTACATACCAAGTCTCATGCGTGACATCGTGATTGGTTATTCGTCTAAATCTGAACATTCTTGTGAGTTAGAACAAGTACAATAAGCATACAACGAAATTCTTGCGATATTTTAAATTTCCATAAAAAAAATTTATAAACTTTACAAATAATATCTATTATAACTCACGCAATTTTCACTCTAGTTAAGATGACTGATTCGTTGAGTGTATGAAAATTAATGCTACCGAGCGCCAGGTCAACGTATTTCAATTGATGGGATAAGGCATATTTAATACAAATTTAGCAGCTGCTGTTATCGTACATTTCTCACATTTAAAACAACACGCGTTTTCTCAGTTTTTTAGTAAATATGTATATTAACTTTCACTTTAGTGATTTAGTGCAAACTCCCACATGCTTTTGGCGAAAAATCTTTTGAGAAAAGAAACTTTATTATAAAAACATGTTTACAAATGATTCATTGAAAGTATTGCCCATCGATAGCTAATACTTTTTCCCATCTTTCTGGTGAAACTCAAATTCCGTCACGGTAAAACTGTTCATCTTTTGAAGCTATCCACGAATCTTACCATTCCTATGCCATATGAGTGGAACTGCTGGTCAGCCAAAACGTGTGCCATCGAATGGAAAAAGTGATAAACGGACGGCACAATATCTGGACAATATGGCGGATGGGGTAAGATAACCCATTTCAGCGTTTCCAATAGGTTTCAACAAGCTTGACCACGTGAGCCCGAACGTTGTCGTGCTGAAGAATCACTTTTTCGTGCTTCTCCGCGTATTGTGTGGGCATTTATCGCGCAGAGCTTAGCTCAATCTCATTATATTGAAGTCGATACCAATTCCCAGAGATGATTTCGCTTGGTTTCTCTTCATTTCCACCAAATACAAAGCGTGACCTTCGCATTGTGAATATTCAGCCGAGGCGACGACGTAGAAGCATAACTGGGTAGCCCCCTTGACTTTCTTTTCTTTGGATTACTGTAATGAATCTATTTTTCATCACCCGTTACAATACGATGAAGAAACCCTTTCTTTTTTGTCGCTGAAGTAGTTGTTCACAGGCGAAAAACGACGCTCAACGTCTCTTGGCTTCAACTTATAAGGAACCCAAGTACCTTGCTTTTGAATCATTCCCAACGCATGCAATCGCTTGTAAATGGCTTGGCGGGTAATTTCTAATATCAGAGCAAGCTCTACCTGCATTTGACTTGAGCCCCCATCAAGCAATGCTGCCAATTCCTAGTCTTCGAAGGATTTTCGTCTTCCTTCACGCGAACGGTCGTCAACATCAAAATCACCATCTCTAAAGCAACGGAACCAATTTTGGCACGTTGTTTCATTTAAAGCAGCATCTTCGTTAACGTTTTGAAGCTCTCGATGAGTTTTAGTTTCCCTTTTCTTCGATTGAAAGAAGGAAATCAATACTTCCCGCATATGACGATTATTTGGCACAAAATCATACATACTCACTCAACTAAAAGAATATGCCGTCAAAAGAAAATCACTAATGTGTCGAGGCGATATGTTTACCATATGCTTAAGCTTGGCTCATGATGTTTAGGTTATGGCAAAATCGACTTGCACCGACAGCTGGCGCCATCTATTAGCAAACAGTGAGAACTTAGTTGCGCACCTAATAATACTTTCTGTGCCGCTCAGTCATTTAATTGTCAGGCAACTAATTTTTTGTTTTACAGCACTTAGTAAAAACTTTCCTTATTAACTTTCATTGATTTATTATATTTATTACAAACAAAAACAACAACTACCCAAGTTGCGGTTTTTCAAAACGAATGGCAAAATTAATGCGAAATTTGTCGGAACTGTGCCCATTTATTTGCAATAGCAACAATGTTCATGATGATATCAAAATTGATATGGAAGGACTACACGATGGTGTGTCTTTCTTCTAAAATGGAAGCAAATAAGTTTAAAGGGCTAAGCAACTCTTTTTGCTTATGAAAAGCTCTCCGTAAATTGGATGCTTCTAACGCATAGAATTAACGCAAAATATAATAAGATTATATTAATCTTTAAAACCTTTTTTATATACTTCCATTTTTAATCTTTTACGAGGTGTGTTCAAAAAATAAGATGAATTTTAATTTTTCTCAAAAAATATGTATTTATTCATCAATTTCTATTTTATCACGTTCAAAGCAGTCCTGCTCAGATATAATACACCTGTGCCAGCGTTTTTTTCAATCCTCGAAGCAGTTCTGATATGCACTTGTTGGTGTGTCCTTGGGCTCTCTCAACGATTCGCATTTTATCTCCTCAATAGTCGCAAAACGCTGTCCTTTCATGGGTCTCTTCAATTGTGGATACCGGAAAAAATCGTAGGGGGCCAATGAATACAGTGGCTAAGGCATGACAATGGTTCTGTTTTATGTCAAATAATCACAAGCAAAGATGAGTGAGTAGATGCATTATCATGATGCAAAAGCCATGAATTTTTCTCCACAATTCCGGGCGGTTTTTTTCGTATTGCTTCACGCAAACGGCGCATAACTTCAAGGTAATACTTCTTATTTGCCGTACGACCTTGTGGTAGGAACTCCTGATATACTACGCTATGGTAATCGAAGAAAACAGTGATTTTTGAACGCATTTTCCGGTCTATTGGTGTGTTTCTGGCCATTAGCGAGTTCTCAGAGAAATCGTGTAGAGCTAAGGTCCACATTGGACTGTTTATATAGGTATGATGCATATGAGACGTGCCCATTGATCCAGCTCCTTCTATGACCTCATAACACGGCAATTAGTGCAGCAGTTGGCAAGTTAATTTATGAAATTTGCTCAAAATGATCATCAACTTGGTAACACCACTGACACCGACGACAGTTCACCATCTTGATGAAAGAGCACTTGTTTATCTCAATTTGGGAATGTTTATACTTGATTTGTCCTTTACACGATCCAAAAGTACCGCATGATATTCTCTACTCACTGTTCTTCTTTGTGAACTAAACAGTGAATAGAATATCATGTACATCTCACAGTATGTACTTTATATGATTTCTATAGATGCTTTCTGTAGACAGGCGATTCGATTCAGGAGTGTAAGTGTGAAGCCATGTTCCATCCATTCTCATCGTATGGAAATATTTTTCATATTGCGTCTCGATAGCTCCACACAGCGCTCCGAAAAACTGGCACTGTTGTCAAACATGGTATAAATTTCGAAAATATTTTTCTCATTTCTAAATTTTTATGCAAAATAGTAAATACACTGGCTTTTTATGCCTGTAAATTGTTCGCCATATTCTGGAACTTTCCTTTTCGACTATTGGATTTTTTAAGGTTATTTGTTCTGGCGTAACAAACTTCCATACAAACTGACACATGATAATATGCGTAAAATATTTTTGCTATTCGAATCCAGTATATGCGACTGTGGCATTTTGTGTACAACACAACACCTGACAACACCTGTAGTATTCATTTATAGTAAAAGCTCTACAAACTAGCATTCAGATTCGCCAATGAATTGTAGCTCCACCTTATAAGTTCAAAAATGGAAACGTATGGAGCCTCATTAAGCTGGCCCACGTCCTATTGATGGATTGTAATGAGAGCTACATTTCGTCTATTTTCCATCTCAGTTTATTAATATGAGGTCCGCTAGAGTTATATGAAGTAAATATTTTGAAAGTGGCATAACTGCGAAAAAGCAGCTTTTTATTATTTACGATTCGTCAATTCTAATAGAGGCGAGCTTTCCTAATATGAAATATTTTAGGTATAGTTTTAAAAATTTGATTTGTTATATGTTGTTGTTTGTTCATATACCTCCACATTTTGTCACACATGTATTAGAAAGCGGTAGAAAGAGATTCTATTCTATTTTTAAATAGCGGCAAGGACGAAATAATATCACATATTTTGTTGAACAAAATTCTTATTGAAAACATTGGAGCGCATAAATCTAATGATGACTGACAATGTTGGACAAAAATATTTTGTTTTGTACTCAAAATCAAAACTGTAAATATATCGAAATTATAAAAGTGTTACGGGCAAAAGGGTTACGCTATTTTCAAAGTAAGCGAGCCACAGGCATTATCCAACTATTTTAAATATTCATGATCGTGCTTTTCTTTTGTATTGCTGCAATACATTTTAACTGTCATACTAAAAACTGTCAATTGACATGTGTGTCCTTTTACTTTTGTTTATCTCCCTCTTTTACTCTCCGCCTTAATATGACTTTAAAGATGTCCTTGATAATTATATTTAAAGCATAAATAATTTTGAACAAAAAAGTTTTCTTTTCAATTAAACACAAAACAAAATCTCCTCGAAATATTAAATTACAAAGCATTATTATGTTTTTTTCTGCCAAATTCCCATGAGATATTAACAAATTTTCACTTTACATAGTTAATTATATGTATACTAAGGACGTGTCCTGAATTTAACGGTAATGGAAGAATGCAACAAATATAACAAGGGACCAGGGATAATCTTTTGTGTTGAAATTTTTGCAATTAAAAATATGCCTTAACCCTTCAGATGAATGGTAGTCTCTCCTGGCCTGTTGGGAATCGTTACAATATTCAAATACGCACATATTTTATTATCCAATTATGTCAGTTCATTCTAAGTATGCCCATTAAAAGATTAATCCTCCAAGTAAATTATATAGATATTAAAATTATTTATTCAGTCACTTTAAGACATTGTTACTTCTATTAACGATAAATGATGTGCTTTTCTCAGCTAAAAAGGATTAACAAGAGAAAAATTACGTTCTCACAATGTATCACATTTCGAGAGATTTCTTATACTCGTACGAGCAGATGTAGCTTTCTTCCAGTTCAGGTTTAATTTGCCATTGAAAATGTGATGAAATCTTTGTGCTTTTTCGCTCATTACGAGTTTATAAAGTATTTAAATGAGTTTAAAGGATTCCATTGTTTATCCCGTTTGTCGTTTGGACTTTATAAATTTTAAAATGTTGTTCAGACTTGACTATGTATTTCAAAGATATCTTTATGTTATTGTAGTTTTGTTTACTTTATTTTTGTGCGACTGTTGCACATTTGTATAAAATTTATACAGCTGTTTTTGTCATGAATAGTGTAGTCTTTCTACAAAAATTAAACAGAAAATCCTACACTGAAAGAAATATCGTATGAGAGATTGTATTGCCTTAATTGGCATAAGTGTTTCGATTTCGTTTGGAACTAATACCTTACCTATGTTAGTAAAAAATTCACACCATTAAAAATATTCCAATTTCAATTTTACTGTCACAGCTAGGCGACACTCTTAGAAAATATTTGAATCAGTAAAAATTTAAGGTTAATTTTTAACATTTTGAACATGCGGAGCAAGAATTGGTGTTACTTAGAGGTAAGTAATACGGCTGTGTTTCTTTTGAGGCACCTAATCGGAAAACTTCTCCATTTCCTTGAACTAGGATTGCCCACCACAACTTGCCTGTGGCAAGAAAATAATTTGTGAAACACAAAATCTTTGAAAACGATCTGCATGATGTTCATTGAGAAGTGTGTCTTCTTAGACAATTTTCATACGGAAATGATAGATAGATACTTTTTACAAGGAAAAAGGTTGTTCCTGGATACTTTTATGTAGAAAATGCCTTTAGAAGTCATAAACATGAGTTTATGAAGACACTTTTTTACCACAGACATTCACAGAAAAGTATCTTCATAGATATTTTTAAAATAGAAGATTGAGTTTATATACCGTTCCCACTCAGAAACGATGACAACGAAAGAAATTGGTGTAAAAATGTCTTATAGACACTTTCAGGAAAGTTTTTTAGTTGATAGTTTTTAAACATAGAAACTTGGGAAGTGCAACGATTCGAATTAAAATGGAATTGCATGTCATATTTAATTGATTCAAACTACCAAATCACTAATAAAAACTAAACTAAATAATATAACTTTCTTTTAATTGGCATTTTAACTTACAAAAGTTGGAGAGGTAAGTCAGATAAACATTTCAAACATATTTCAAAAACACATTTCACTTTATAAATAGTTAATTATTCTGAATTTGTCTGGAGAATTACCCAATAATTACACTGTGGAACATTTTTGGGGTTTTTGTCTGGGGGGTGAGAAATTCCAAGTCAGGGTGATGGTACTAGGTCAGTATAGTAAAACCCTCAAAGGGTTTCGTGTTCGTATGTGTCAGTTTTTTTTTATGATCTTTTACATTTTCTCAGAATTAAAAAAAAGTAATAAACAAAAGGTTATTTGATTTTTATGGTTGCTGTAAAAAACTGAAAAACGGTCATAAATGTGCGCGGACAATTAAAAGGAAAAAAGGAAAGTGCACTTTTGTAATTATTTGGGTTTTTTCTGTTGGCTACCTGCATGATTTTTTTACACAAATTGCACCCACATTCATGTGTGGCCATGTTTTAGAACGTCAGTAAGATATTGAAAAATACGTAGTGTAAATAGGTGTTCAGTGTTCGATTTTTGTCATTCATTTTGTCATAGAATATGGAACTGTGCAAGCCAGATATAAATAGCTTTTGCTACTGCTGCGGTCAATATGTCTCAACATATAAAAAAAGGGGAAATTTCAGTACTGATTTTGTTCAAATATACGAGATGTACTTCAACCAAAATGTTATAGTGAACAAAAATTGGGTGCCAAATATAGTGTGTAAAAGCTGCCACAACCGTCTAATGGATTGGAAAAATAGAAGACGTGAAAGTATGCCATTCGGTATCCCAATGACTTGGACTAATCCTGGCGAAGGTCACAATCCATTGAATTGCTATGCATGTGCGAATAAAGGAACCACAAAAAGGATAAGAAAATCGTATAATTACGTTGGTGTTGCAAGTGCCGCAACACCATTGCCTCATTCGGACGACATTCCTGTGCCAAAAGCTTCTAGTCCAGATATTTTATCTTCTATGACTGCTCCGACATATGATTTACCTGATGATCCCCCATATGAGCCATAAGTATCCCATGAGCCAATTTTAATGAATCAAAATAAGCTTGATTCAATTGTTGCCAAATTGGAATTAACACGGATGGAAACTCAGAGAGCACAGCAGGTTACAAACGGCCAATATTATTCGTGAGCCTCTAGTACCGAAAGAGAAGATATTGCTGCCTCCACTGCATATTAAACTTGGAATTGTTAAGAATTTCATCAAAACTATCGCCAAAAGAGATGAAGTTTTCTTGTGTTTGAAACTAATTTACCCGAGACTCAGCGAAAGTAAAATTAAAGAAAGTAAGTTATAATATCACATTCATTTCCCATGATTTTCCATCTTTACAAATTCATTTTTTCCAATCAGGCGTACTAAATGGTCCAGATATACGAAAGCTGATTAAAAGTGACGCATTCGACAATATTTTGATTGACGCTGAATTGGACGCATGGCAGGCAATCAAAGAAGTATTAGAAGGCTTGTTGGTAAAGCATCGTTCTACCAACTACGATGTTTCTGTCGCAAGGATGTTAAGATCGTTCTCGGAAATTGGTGTCCACATGTGCTTGAAAATCCATTATTTACATCATCATCTGGACTACTTCAGCAAACAATTGGCTACCGAATCTGATGAACAAGGCGAACGCTATCATCAAGTTGCTATGCCATTTGAAATGAGGTAATACTGATTTTTTATTTTTTCAAACTCATTTTAATAAAACAAAAACTTACAGATATAGAGGCAAAAAGTCGCCGAGTGCAATAATTGCAGAAATTTGCTGGTGGAGTAAGCTTGTGTGGCAAGACAAGGATGATCCTGATGATGAAGAATTTTCAGGAGATGCAGAAGGGCCAGCAGTGGAGTCACACATTGACATTATGTGTGGTTCAGAAACTGATGACAGCGATGAATGCGATGCCAATAGTCCCGAACAACCACCATCGAAAAAGTCTAGGCAATATTTATTAAAATAAATAAAAATAAATAAATAAAATAAAAATAAAAAATTATAAAAATGTTTACTTTATTTTTTTAGTAGTTTATGGCCAGAAGTCTGGAGTTATTGGGGAAAATTTATAAAAAAACGCGATAAATGAAATTTTTTTGAATAAAATGAATGGATTAAAGGAAATGTAATTCTTAATTTTTCTCAATTTGCAAAATCGAACTAGTCGTTCTCGAGTTATGTCAAACTACGTTTTTGCCAAAGTTTTACAACTAAGCGAAAAAACATCAAGATAAGGAAAAAATGTAAAAGGTCATAAAAACAAACTGACACATACGAACGCGAAAGCCTTTGAGGATTTTACTATACTGGCCTAGTACCATCACCCTGACTTGGAATTTCTCACCCCCCAGATTGACTGTTGTACTGTGTAATAGTTATTTAAAAAAAATGTGAGTTACTAAAAACGCAAAGCAATACAACTTAGTTTTTCACACATGAGCTTCAAATTGGGATATTTCAATATTGAAACTGTATGAAGTCAATCACAAATCGTATCTTTTCACAAAATTGGAAAATATCATCCAAACTAATTTTTACAATCAAATCCTTTCCGTACTAAACAGACGAAAGTGATATGACCATATATTAAGTGAATTAAACAACATTATCTTCATTCTTTCCCCAACCAGCCAATGTTTTTGTAAAATATTCCGTTTTATAATTAAAATGGTTGGAAGCATTGGTTGGTTGTGATTGATCGTGTCGCAAAGATTAGTATACGCGATGATCGTTCGTATGATGGCGGGTTCAACTCACCTCGACGTATCCGACGAACACTTTGAGTTGTCAAATAATCGACAAGTATTGTAAATGCTTCTCTAACTGTGACGTTCGGGATCGTCATTAGCCCGTCACTCCCGTTGAGTGAGTCTAAAAATAAGCTCATTGAATGTGAAAAGCTCTCCCATGTGTCATTCATGAGATGCAAAGCAATTTGTTTTGTTTACATTGGTTGCAAAGAAAAATAAATTGCAATTTCTAAATGATTTTTCAAGTGATTTCGTTAAAAATTTCAGATACATATATGCGAGATAATAAAACAACTGTAATAAAACTAAACCCTATTTACGAAAACTGTTAAAAAATATAACGAAAAATTTAACCAATTTAATTAATACTACCAAATTACGAATTACCAAATTTAACTACTACTACTATTTTTACCCATTCTCGGCTGCATACGTATTTTCTGCTGTAAACCAATTGTGGGATGCGAAATGAAATACCCAGATTATCCATAATACAATTTCTATATCAAATCATATATCATTAGATCGAAAAAGGTATAGGCAGATCGGATTTGAACTGCTACAATTTCTGATTCAAATTGTGTATAATTTGTATATGCATATGAGTATATATTCTTTTATATGTATATCATAATCCTGGATAAGTTTTGCATCAAATGCGATTTAGTTAGACACAATCACATCAGTTCAGATATAACCTGATACAAAATGTAACCATTTTTAGGATGTGGCGATCTTTAGAATGAATACAACAATTGGACAGTATGATATAAATGTTAAGTTATGACTTCTGTCAATGTTGAGATGGCCACCCATTCATCTATTGTGAAACTGAACTGGGACGTTCTTTACAATTTTTGGTTCTTGTAGCAGCTGTCTTCATTATTACACATTATTCCGGCTTTAATTAACATTTTGCTTTTGTATACCAAATAGTGAGTCATCTTATATTTTTATTAAGTATCAACTTCTATATCCACGTAAATATGTATGTAAATCTATTTATATATTTTTAGAAGTTTTTCACTCTTCATACATATAACTGAGTATAAAAATATTTTCTAATATTCCTTGCCTCTTATTGCTTGACAGCATTACCACAACATTTGGCATAATTTTAAACATAATTTTAAAAACATTGCAACATACTTGTAGGCGTACAAACAAAATAATTAGGTTAACATTAATGATATTTACAACATCGAGGTGTTGTTTTACCATCTCACATAAAATGAAACAAAATAAATGTAATGTGGCATAGCTGACAATGAACAAGAGAGTTAACAAAATGTTAACAGAAAATATAAATTACCCTTGGGGATAGGCCGACAACAACGGTCCTTTATCCAGGTCTCAATTACGAAACCGAAAAGAATACGAAACATCAGACCAGTATCAAAGCAAAAAAGGGGTCACACATCTATAAAATTGGCTAAATTACGTTGGGAAAAATGAATACAAAAGGGTAACTTGATGGATGGGCAACGTGGTCATGGTTTATTATGGGGCGGATCACGCCATGAACACTTGTAATGATGAGATAGTTTCGCGCCATAAACGGGTGTAAATGACGCAGACTGTTGTTATCCCATTTTTTCAAATGAATGGAAGCTTACCAAAATTTTGGCTTCTCTCACAAAGCAAATTTAATTAAAACTTGTTTTTAATTTACGATTTTTTTGCTACAGACACCTCATTACTTTTTTCAAAAATATGGATATCAGTACCTCTTACCTCATGCTCCTCTAGTATTTGCCAGACAACTCTTTCAATTAAGTTTCTCTTGCAGCATATTTTTAGGTTTCAGCGCCATGTGAAAATTGCACAATCTGTTGCAATGTTGTCACAAGTTTGCTAACAAAGTTTTGGGGTTTCTTTCTCCCCCTTTTTGCTGTTGGCTGCCAAAAGAAAATTGAGGTTTTGAAGGTAAATAAAGCACAAACAACTGATATGAAAATGTATAAGACTTTTCCATGTTTCTCTATTAGTTCGTGTCATACGAAAAGTTTCGAAGGCAAACAACGTCGGGCATATTTTTCACCTCGTGTTAATATCAAATCACAAACATCGAAATTTTTATAATCTTTCTCTTGCGTTGTGCAAAACTAAATTTCTGATTGGTTAGAAGATTGATAGCATCAATTCATTGACCTGGGGATAAGTTTATAGTAAATTTCTTTGAAAACTGGCTGCAACAGTACGACAAACGAATTTGTTTGAAGAAATCCGGAACTTTTGTTTTTCCAGAAGAAATTTAAAATTAAAACTGTTACTTGATTACTTAGCAACCCTTTTGGACACAAAATGTTTGGTTGAAGATTGTTTGGTTACAGAATTAACATTTATCAGAGTTTAATAAACTCTTCATACAAATTAATTGTGTAAAAACTCCTATTCATTCAATAAACAAAATTATATTAAGAAAAAACTTAAATGAAACTTTTCTAACAAATGCTTTTGTCGGCTTAATTAAATATTTAACTGATATGCTAGGCATGGCAGTACAAATTATTTAATTGAACTAATTAATTGAACTAATGAAATCGCATAATACGAAATTTGATTGTAAAATTTTGAAAACAATATTTTTGATTTTTTTTAACAATTACTTTATTGCGAACGTGATTTTTAATAGAGTTGTTGAGGTTAATGATCTGGGCTTCACATTTAACATAAAATTGGAGTTTATTAATTATATTGAGTATAAAACTTTCAAGGCATATGCTAAGCTGGGATTTTTTAAAAGAAATAATAACGATTTTAAAGACCCTGTTGCACTAATTTGGAATATTACTCTTTAATTTGGAATACTTGTTATGAATCCTTGTTATGTTCTTGAACATATAAACTGAGTTATGGAAACTTTTACATATGAAAGTAAACGGAAACTCCGTGGCCTATCCGTGATTGAGCTTACAACGGTTATTTTAGGAAATTTTTTTTCCCCGATCAAATTATGGGAATAATGAATCAATTACAAGGTGTTTAATACTTCGTAATAGTTTTTCTCCACTGTTGTATTTCCATTTAGATAAAAATCATTTCAAAACACAGTTTTTAATTAACGTGTATTAATAAAAAATATTTTGTATACTAGTCTATAAGACGTATATTAGTAGACTGAATAAATAAATGGAGTGGGGGACCCATCACACATTTGCAGCCGAATATAAGAATTCGAATAAGCAAGAGATTTTTTACTTTCGATTTTCCAAACTATCACTAACAACCAGCGACATAATGAATCGTGGGTCAGCTTTAAGGCTGGTTTAGGCAGATTTTGCAGCAAATCATCAATACTGCACCGGTAGCGATATCTTTTCGTGCAATAGGCTAGTTAGGGAAGGACGTACAGAAAGGAACTGAGAAATATTATTAATAAAAATATGATGAATTTAAAAAAAATTTCAAAAGTTTCCTGGCGATATTTTATTTGTATTATATAAAAAATAATTGACTACGAAATTCAACAATTTTAGAAATATTGCTCTCATTATGTGCTGTTAACGGCATGAAATTTGAATTCTATATAGACATACTAAAAATGGGAACTTCATCTGACAGCAAGAGTACAAAAATACATTAAAAAATCTATACACTTCTACTTTTTAATACGATTTGCTTCAAGAAATACTCGTATTTCCGATCTGCCAGACCAATATGAAAGTGTTAAGACTGCTACTGTTTGGTGGAGAACAATGATATTTCGTTAAAGCAGCAAGAGTTGTATCCAGTAATTTTTGTGATCGTTTAGGGATTTCGTACTATATTTAGTATTGATATGTGATCGATAAAAAGCTTAATTTTTTGTAAGCAAATTAGTTGCAAATTTACTCATGTCGTCGGAAGGTATTTTCTGTAACTCTGTAATCAGTTAATATTTCCAATCAGCAAGTTACAATCGGTTCAGAGTAATATGATATGATCGCAAATATAGAAAAATGGTTCAAAAAAATCTTTGAATAGTCTGTATGGAAAAGCGCAGATCGAATATTGGTGCAAAAAATGCAGAATTTTGTTGCAGAATATCTTTAGCTGTTGCTTTTCTGAATAATATTTAATTCATATAATATCGACTGATTCAGTCCCTTATTATGCTCAAATAAAGGAATTGATTTGAAAGATTTAAGTGTACAATTTATAATTAAAAATCAAAATTGCTTTCTGCGGAAATTTCCCTATGAAGAAATAAGTGAAGTCAGATAGAATTTTCAAACGCCCGATATCCGCTTTCAACACCTTGAACCAATATTATAGGGGAGCCTCAAAATTGACAAGTAATTCATAGTTTCTTCAAATATAAACCTTTATCGGGAAATTTTATTGAAATTGAATTTTGTTGGAACCAGCAACTGTGTTCAATAAAATTGATGTAAATTGATTAAAATGTAAGTATATCACTTATTTAAATTGATCTCTTCAAGCGGACTATACAAATACATAAAACACGTATATCAAACATGTAATTCTTAAGATTTCAAGATTTCAAGCCTTGTATTGAAATTGTAGCCATCTTCACTACAATTGGAACAGATCGGAAAATGATGAATGAAATGCGTTCAATATCACTATTTTAAATTTGTAAGAAAATCACAATGATTGCTATGAAAAGCACTACAGCCAAAGTAAGGTGCTTACAACATTTTCTTTGATACAGGATGGCGCACCAATCGCACTACAATAAGAAATTCAAATAACTTTTTCTTAATCAATGTATTTAATTTTTCTTTTATTGTATAGAAAATTTAATTTTATTTTATATAACTGATTGGTTTTGAAGATGATAGACTGTAAATGACCTCCATGCTCATTTAAGCATAGGCGATACCTGATCAGAAAGTTATTTATTGCGGATCATTCATTGAGGGTTAAAGTCGGAATCGCCTCAATTATTGTTTTAATGGACAGCTTCAATTTAGTCAAATTCGTTGGTTCCTTTTTGTATACCTTTTGCTTGACATAACCCCATGAAAAAAGTCTAGTGCAGTCAGATCAGGTCAACTTGGTGCTGGCGAAAAGTGAAGTTTTTGGATATTAATTCGTTTGGGTATTTTCGTTGGACCTCCGCCTTAACCAGTCTGGCTATCTGTGCAGTTGTTTTTATACCTGCTGGTTTTTATACCTGCTGGTACCAAATACTGTTGAAACGTATTGGTCTTCGGCGCAGTTCTGGGTGAAAAACCTTCTTCAACATCTTTAAACAACGGTCCCATTGACAGTTGGCAGTTGGTAGCAGCACGTTTCGTACGCCACCCTGTACCTATTGCTGGTGAATTTTATTTATCTCATTTGGGTATTGAACACGATATAATCTGGAAACACACTGCAATTTTTTGTAAAACAGATAAAGCGCCGCATTAATGCAATTATTATAGTATATTTTCATTATAATCATTTCATTCTTTTGATATTTCACTAACTGTTCGATTTGCGAATAGACTCTCTCACATCTCAAACTTCCTTCTAGTTGATGTCCTTGTTATGGTCTCGCTGTTCGCTCTTGAGCCATAAGAATATTCGGTGCGTCATGCTTATAACGATTATAACGGACAAACAATTTGTAAATAAAATTTAAAATTTAAATTTATAACAAACACTTGTTTAGTCCCGCTGAACAAATTTTACTGCAATCTTTTACGTTAAATATAAAGCATTCTGGAGAAAACAATCTAACCAGCAACAGCATCTTGAATCAAAATATCAACAGAGGATATTAAAAAATCTGGGGCAAACCATTTTAATTTTGATAGGACAATGTAGAACCTGAAATATACCGCTCTAGGAAACTTTGATGATGGTAACTTCGCTTATAACTAACTAAAATATCGTGTACCTTCCGGTTCCTTATGACCGTATTCGGAAAAATTAAAAAAATTGTGACTGAATACAAAGTCAGATTTGGTTCTTCTTTCGAAATGCTTACAAATAATAAATAACAGGAAAGACTTTGCGGATGTTTGAAGTATTCTTGAAATGAAACGGACATCCCGAAGAAGTCTAATTATAGTTTTGTAAAGAATAACATTTCAATAAAACCTTCAAAGTCACGCACAATTATAAACTCTATAGCCGATATCATATGCCAAGCAAAATGACCTTAAAAAAGACTGAAATTCAAATTAACATGAAATCATTTGATAATGATAAAGGTGCAATGTGGGGTTACCGTAATAATTATTTAACAAACTATTTCATTAGAAAAATAATTTTTAATTAGTTTTTAAAAGCAGAAGCCAACGGAAACATCAACTACTCATATCGTGCTTCATCGGTAAAAGGCTTCATTATCACTATAGAAGCAAGGTTAAACTTTGTATGAGTCGTTAGTTAGTTCATTTTGCACACCTACACACACTCAGCTTTATTTAGTGCAAATGTATGCTTACATAAGTATATAAATCCACAGGTATTTGTATATGTGTGCAAAGTACACATGTGTGCAAAGTAAAGCACTTTAAAACAATGTCTGTGTGATAATCATGCAAACTCCAAGAGATTGGATGTTTGAAAGTGTTCAACTAAAATTATTTTTAGCAATTTAACGCAATCAGTGGGGAAAAAACCAAAGAAAAAAAATCATGATCCAATATTCACTTTTTGATTGAAGAAAGATATGGTGGTTTCAAAGCGGTCGTAGTTTCAGTGAAGTTTTAATGTCTTAGCAGTATTTTAAATGCATGAGCACCAGAGATTTCGGCGGAGAGTGTCCAAATTATTCATAAGTTCGCCATAAAAAAAAAAACACGATCAACGGTATGAAAATGAAAGATGGCAATTTGAATTGAAGATGTATAGCTGTGAACAATTCGTCAAAACGACAAAACGATGGGGACTTGTCTATCCTATGTATGAATTACTTCTCTATCCAGCCAATTTTCTAGATTTAGCTTGCTTAAAATTTGTGATTCGAGCAGAAATGAGCAGTCTTATAATATAAAGATGTATTTTTAAATATGTTTTCTGCTAGAGACTATTTAGTTATTATACGAACCCCGCATTCTAATATATATGTAGTACTTCGTTGTGCTTAATCTATACACAGCGTTTTTATAATCTAAGCACAGCTTAAGTTTGAAAAAGTTTTTTTAGGAGGCCGTAGATAATGAGTTCCGTTAAACCACTTCGCAAATGCTCCAAATAAACTAGTTTGGGGTTAGAGCCTAGCATACTGCGGAGCTTTATATAGCATATATCACTAATTACTTGGTCATCTTCAGCATCTATGGTTAGATTTGTTTCTGATTTTAATCACTTAGAACAGTGAATTCAAAAAAGGTGATAAGAAACTATGCAAAAATGAAACGTCGTACCGTCTTTGCCAGCTCACAGTTTTTGAAAATAATCTTGCTGATTAACAAATGTAGAACAAAATGAATCCTGAGGTCACTGCTTTGAGGGGATAAAAAATATTTTATCATCCATTGACGATAACATTTCCGGATTCTTCACATATGAGCACCAATCTGTTTTTTTTTTTTCTTCTTCTTTTATTTATTACTTGGAGTCTCTCTGGCTTAAATAGAAAGAACACTTTAAAATTTTAAATGTGTCACTTGAATGTTCTGTGGCAATTAAACTTGTTACTTTTCAATTCAGTGTGTGTGTGACTGCTCCCCAATCATGGAATACAACCACTTTTTTTACATTTTGTTAAAGAAATCTAATCATTTTTAATTGTTTTTTTTAATTTACTTTAGACAATGTCAGACGGGATACCAAAACTTTGCCAGCCCGTACAATAGAAAATTGTGGCGACCCAACAGTCTGCCTCCGACTAAACTTATCTGGTTTTTTTCCCTAGGAATCGCGCTCACCAAAATTCGTGCTGCACTGCGTTACCTTTATTCTTAAAAGTTGCCCAGCGTTTTCGTTTCTTACATTGTTGTTAAACTTCGTTTGCTGGTAATTAAATAATAAATTTATGACCGTATTGTATTCAGTTTTAACAAGAAAATCTTTATTTCTCTTCTATGAATAAAAAATTATGAGCATTATTATTGTTGGCTACAAAGCAGAATAAATAAGATCCTACATAATGACCATAAATCTTGATTAACAAAGTTAACTTTTTACATGAAATGGAATTATCAGCCTTTATTTGTTATTTCTCTATTCGAACATTTCCTTTATTTGCTACCGCCCAAAAGTAGAAAGTTTAAATTTGCAAGAGATCGGTTTAAAATTTGCCATTTTAACATCAAACAACTAAGGGAATCTTTTCATGGGATTGTTTAAAGAATAACATATGAAATTCGAGCAGTAGAATGAGTTAGGAGTTAACGGAAAGCGAAACGGTAATGCTTTCTAGAAAAAATCTGCGAGCTCCAAAGAAAAATCTTTACGGCACAACATTTTTATAAAAAAATGTTCGGAAATTATCAATTATTGATCATTTATGGACTACACATCGATATTGATACAATACATAAGTTTCAGTAACCTAAACGGAAAAAGTACTCGTACAATAAAAGTATATAATATTGTAATCCTGTACACAGTTTTCTCACAATAAAATTATGATTTTAATATCACTGCAAACTGTAAAACATATCAATGCAGATGTGCTGTCAATATTTCAAGTGTTTTAAAGCACTTAATTCCATTTTTACACAAAATTAGATGCAACTTCTTTGATCAATTTTTATTAATAGCAGAAACTCGCAGAACACGCAAAACACTTGTCTTATTTATGCCTCTCACAGACGAATTAAACATGCCGTATGAATAAAACCGTCAACATATCTTCGAGACGAGTGTACCAACATAAAAAAAGAAAAAATAATAATCGAAAGTCGAATGTACGTAATCCGCGAAATTTGAAAATTCATCTTATATTTTGAACGCACCTCGTTCGTGGTGCACGCGACTACCGTTTACATAAATGTGGCTTCAATCCTGCATACAGCCACCTATCATTATTTGAGTGGCGGTCACCTCGATGTATCTGCGAACATTTCGAGTAATCGAATAATCGGAAAATCTGGTAACCTCTTCTCAAACTGTAACGTTCGTAATCGTCGTTCAACTGTAGGCCTTGTTGAGTGAGTCTGTAAATAGAATGAGTGTAGGCTCAATAAATGTCAGAAGCTCTCACATATCTCATTAATGGGATGCAAGTGGCCAGACGCAAAATTGGACAGACGCCAAAGGTTCGGCAGGGAAAATTTTGTATACTCATCACAACAGATTGCGTTCACAGTGTCTTCGATGGTGCACTACATTTTAATACATACAAACGTGGCGAAAACGTTATCTTCTCATGCATAAATAATATAATAGCACGCTTTCCCATTGAATAATCTACTGACGCATTTTTCTACAAACTAGCGCACCTGTAGCTCCTTCCATTGTGTAGAGAGTGATGCACCCGTTTAATCCTAGATTAGTGGTCTATTCAGAAAATCCTTCTTATTCGTTTTGTTTTAGTTAAAAAAATTAGGACTATTCTTCAAAAAGTTTATAAATAGGGATGGTTAGTTCTAGTATCAATGCATTAATACCGTAAATTGATTTTAATTAATAAATAAATGGGATAATTTTTGAAAAAATTATGAAAAATTCCAATTTTTCTGGATGTTAGTTCAGCCTTTATATGGCCAAACTTTTCTCCTTCCAAGACTATGAGACATTTGTATGCCAAATTTCAGCCTCTTAAGCGGTTTCAACTGATACTTGAATAGACAGCCATGATAAAATTGGCATAGACTTTAACAAAGTTTTTGATTACATATCTTTTAGAGGTTCTCTGATAAATATACGTAGTTATAATGAACAGAATGGAATAATGAATTCCTCAGTTGTGGGTAGTAAAATTGATTAAGAAAAATCTCCTGTTAAAAATTATTCGGAGAAATTAATAATTTTTTTAATTATGTAATAAATCACTATTATTTTCTTCGGTATAAAGAGAAGAGTATTGCTTTCTAACAGATGTTACTATGGGCTAAGCAAGCGATTCAATGATAAAGTACTCTCTTGACAAACAAAAATCCGACGTTGATTCTACTTGTCTTGTTATATGGCGCAGAATCCTGGGTTATGATTCAAACGGATGAATCAGTACTGGCAGGTTTCGAAAGGAAAATACATCGGAAAATATATGGAGCCATCATCGTTAACGGAGAGTATCAGCGTCACATAAACAGTGAGCTGTATGAGCTATATGCCGACATCGACGTGGTCAAACGCATTAATATACAGCGATTGCGTTGGCTGGGTCATCTTGTGCGGATGGACCCAAATGTGTGGAAGGACATGGAAGATCTTCGACAACAAACTCGATTGACGGCGTAGAAAAGGGCGGCCAAAACTCCGTTGAAAAGACCGGGCTTTCGAAATGTGAATCGAAGCTTGATGTAACGAATTGGAGGCGAATATATAATATATATAATATAATAGATAAGGATGCCTATACCAGTTGTCACCTAAGAAGAATAAATTACTCCACCGCTTAGCAGTACGAATCATCATAAAATAAAGTTCAAAAATACTGCTAATACCAATGGAAAGTAATTAGCCGCTTGCAATTTTCTACCATAATTGAGAAAATCGATATCTCCTACGAAGGTATTCTGGTTGGTCAAATTTAATAGCACAAAAGAATAAATATAAGCGTCTATACAACAAAAACAAAAACGTTGGAAAGAACAGCAGAAATTTTCCAGAAAGGTGCGTCCCAAATGTTTGAATATCTTCAAAAACGACTTTCATAGAGAAAACTGCCTGAGAATACACTTCCTTTATATAGAAAACTGTGGAAATAAATATTTATGTTATAAATCTCTTGTCCCTTAATGGAAATAAGACGGTTCGTTTGCAATTTCAAAGGACCCTTATGGAGCTACACACAACATTGTTCTTATTGAAAAATATACGTAACATAAAAAATTGATATACATTGCTGAAACTAATTGAAGCTCTTTGGTATTTATCTGAAATATTCACAACCAACTTTTAATATTAAATGACAATATTTACGTAGATACTTATTAGACACGTAATAACCCCAATTTTTTAGTTGCATGCTCATATCTGAGAACCAAGATCAAAGTTTATATTATTAAATGAGATCGGAGCAAGTAAATGGAAAAAATAATAATAATCAGCTTTTTGATTGAAATGACCGGAAGCAATTTGAGAAAAAATCAAACACTGTTATTACACTTAACATAAATTGATTTTCATAACAGATTGTTACGGTCGTTATGACAATAATGGGAAACGGGTGGTAAAGTTTAATGGATTTTGCTTTAACTTGATCTAACTATATTTAAAAAAAGGCAATGAAGGACCTACCAATTGACGGAGAAGATTGAGTGGACGAAAAGCAACTAAACACCAAAACCTTCCATTAATTCATGAGTGTTGCTGATGAGCGAAACACAAAACAAATAGTTTTGGCCTATTTACTCCTTAAATATGTTTAAGATAGCAGTATCGATTGGATTTTTTAACTAGTGCAATTTTATTGCATTTGAAGCGGAAATTGTTTACAATATTTAAATACAATAACATTTAGTATGTCATATTTTCGGTACATATAAAGCACTTGTATAGAAAACATGTCCCTCCTGCTTCCATTGCTGTTGACTTTCATTCACATTTTCGCCTTTGAATAAAATTGAAAGTCAAACACC
>JAHXMU010000006.1:1648241-1755535 GCA_019455685.1 Philornis downsi
TATCGAAAGCTTATAAGGTTCTGTCGAGTGTGACATGTGGAAGACTGACCAAGTCAAGTGTATATGAATTGATTGTAATTTTTCAGTGCAGCTGAAGTACTGCGAAGTGTTTATGTGTTTTTATGATAACATTGACCGACACGAAGTCTTTAATAAAGATTGGCAAAAAATCTCACTCAAGCAGCTTACAGCAGTTTTGGTCCATACAATTATATTTTCATACCTTCTACAAACATGTCCACCCGCGTGTCCAATTAAAGCACGGTACGGATCGAACCGCTTTAGCTAATGGTTGAAATGAAAAAAAGTATGAAAATATCGAAAAAAGAAAACAATTTGTCCCCATAGAAAAGAGTCTTCCAAACTCAATACCCTTTTTAAGAGTGTGGTCATTGAAAAGAAAACAAGCTGACCTGAAATATTTTCTACGAAAAAAAAGAGTTTTGGCAAGCTCAATCTACCCTCTAATTCAAAGCAACAGGCGATGGCAACAGGCGATGGCAACAGGCGATGGCAACAGGCGATGGCAAGAGGCGATGGCAACTGAAAAATGCTGGAAGGAAGCCATTTAATTTATACGTATTTGTAAGGGACGGTCCTAATCACGGGCTTGAGTATTAAATAATACTGGAAAATACGACTTTCAGTACGACCTTTATCACGTGCCCACTGATTTAACGATGTATCTCACATCGTTTAAGATTCTGTAGACTAGAAGTATCGTAAAACGATGCTTAAACCCACTTTTTGGAATATTATATTATTTCGAAATATTCGTCAAATTTTTACAATTTATTCGTGGTTTATGTTGTTGTAAATTCATTTTGGTATTATATCAAAAATTTGCCTTAACAGTTCAAGTAAGAAAAAAGACTTTTAAATAGTTTTAAATAGTTGGGGTTGGAGTCGTCTAATTTTAGATAGATCGAGTCGGTGTTTACGAGTAAATTAGAATCACGGAGTTGCATGATTTCAAGAAACAGGGGTCCAAGTCATACAGATAGTGAAAGTAAATCTGACCTACATCCAATGTACGTATGAGATCATTACATAATTCGTACTTGTACGTCCCAAAACACTCTGTTCATAGCAATAATAACTTTAAAGCATCAATAAGATTGGAAGACTGACTCCACTGAAACAATTTTCCTTTTTTTGACAATCATTTTTTTTAATTTATTGACTAGAGTGGCAATATTTATTTCGAATGATCAAGTTTTGCAAAATTTATTTCTGTAAGAATTATATTGATTGTGTTCACGGAACCATCGATTGAATTTAGGTTATTATGGCCTATAGATGTAAAAAACAACTTTAGAAAGATCAATATCGATGTTCAAGAATTTCTTCTAGTTTATATTTCGCATCACTGCGTTTGCAATGACGGTGATTTTGAACATCGATACAATATTTGTGGTATATTTTGAGAAAACAGTCATTTGGAAAAGTCAAATGTTATTAATTATTAAATGGCATTTGAATACAAAGTGCGATTCCATATGTTAACGGCTTATTTAGATCCCGAAGGTAATGTAAATAAACAATTTATTAACGAATTATTTGAACAATGAAACAGTAAATCCGCTGTAGGCAATCGAATATTTGCAAAATTATTGATGAGATGAAAAATTTGGAGCAATTTGATCACTAGTGTTAGCATTATCCCTCAATGTCTAAGTGATATTGTATAAAACCAGTACCACCAGATCATTTCGCACCAGAGGTATCAACGATGTCAAAATAATTCGAGTATTAAATTATATACAAGTTGCAGGGACCGTCTTCAAAATGTGAGAGCAAGAAAATAACAAAAAATTGTGTCGAAAGCAATACGAATTTTGAATAACTCAAGAACTCGAGCTTTTTAAGAACCGGACTCAGTTTCTCTATTCAGCTCAAGTTTTTGAGACTCCAAAATAATTTTACATTTAAGTATTTTTCATGAAACTTTTCTCACAAAAAATAACTTAATAATAAAATTTTGAAATTTAGTAATGACGATGTTGAGTACAATGTATGAAGAATGCTTCTTGCATTAGATTTGTCAATATTAATTTTGGTCTAAATAACATTCGTGATTCGACTTCATATAGAGAAGGACACATAAATACATATTCCATACAGCCAACACAGTGTTACTACATTTTACTGCCAGTGTATGATACAAGTGATTTCTAAACACTCTGCTGCTATGCCCAATATCACAGCTGGGGATTAACTTACCTATATTTTTGATATATATGTATGTATATGTATGTGCGCTGTCGCATTTGTTGGTGTGCGGGTGTGCGATTATTTCTTTATTATTTTTCTCTAACGTTTTCTGTGGTAAAACGATGGAGGGAAATATTCGTTAACGAATAACACTTTCATTTTCGTTCGTACTTTGTTGCTGCTTCTTTTTAATCTCTCCGAAGGTATAAAATTTTTTTTTATCTACTTTTTGTATGCATTAGTTTTTTGTTTTTCACTGTCATTATTCGCATTGTTGTTATTGTTTTTGTTGGTACATTTAATGTAGGGATTTAGGTCAAATTGTTGTATTTAACGCAAAAACAACTCCAAAACGCAAATTAACAATGAAAGGTTTTCACTTTCTGTTGGGAATATTTTTTAATCAAGAGAAAAGTTATGAACTTAGATATAGATTTTTCTTAATGTGCAGATTTCTATGACGCTTAAGTTGTTTTCACTAAGGACTACAAAGCTGGCAGTTTATAATTTCTCATCAATTCATATACGTTTTAGAAAGTCCTATAGATTTTTTCTTTTCTAAAATGTTCTATTGTGACACTCTGAATTATATATTTTTATTTTATTGTTATACCGAAAGGTTTGAACAGAGCAAGTTGTGAACACAAACTAACGTGAAATATTCAGGGGAAAAACTCTATATATCCTTTTGATAAGAAAGAGTTCTCTTTCTGTCATGTTATTAAGTGATATAAAGGTAAAACATTTTATTACATTCCTTGCTAACACACGCAAGCGCATGAATTACTGTAATTCAAACAGTGGGAGTGGGACCAAAGAAATAAAGACAGAGATAAAAAGAGAGAGAGAGGGAAAGACATTGTTAGTAAGGATCTCAAAACGGACAAACATATCAAATTAATACTGCCCTGCTCTTGACTTTCTGGTATCGCCAAAAGTGGCGAAATGTTATTGACTCTCTTCTCTTAATTTAAAGGAATTTGTATGTTCTTTGTCGTTGTCTCAGCGTTTCAATCCACATGTTTAAAATTCCTCTTAGATTTTTAACCTCTTTGTCTTAAATTCAAGCAAAGTCGACCAAATATTTTGCTCACCAACATTTGCACAGAAATACACAAATATTCCCTTTCCTTCCTATTACTTCGCTTATTGCTAACGGGGGGTTTTGTCTTAGACACGTGTATGAAATTTGTTATTTTGCGGCCTAGACAAACTAAAGTATCACAATGTTTTGGATTAAAGAGAAGGAGATAATTTGTTTTTAGAACTATTCCAACACACAATATATAATAGAACTTGAGGGTTTCTAAGATGTCAAAAACAATAACAAGTTCAAATGTCATGCCTCTTGTTTATAACCGGTGAGATAATGGCTTGTGTGATGGATACAGTAATCACTTACACAATTAAACAAATAGTTATGAAATATACTTGATGTGCTGTGCATAAAATATTACAAGGTAATTAAATCAGCAGTTATAAATGATTTCTTCTACATTTTTTTTCTTGTCCTTAATCTCAACAGTTCTCTCAAGTAGTTGGAATATACGATATTCCATTTATTCGGAAGTAAATTTTAAGTAATTAATCCAATATACTGAAGATTTTACGTAAATCGCCAAACGGCCCAAACATTTTCCCACATTGAATCCTCTACCCTACCATATGTACGAATTAGAAACAGGAAACTATTATAATATTATACAATTGAGATTCTTTTATACCAAAACTTCTTTAAAAATGAAACGAATAAAGTCACCAAAGTGTATGCTACTTTACATACATAATTTGGCATTTACATCTCTTCGTACCTTATCCAAAAATAATAAATTGATTTACATTTTCCTTATATTTTGTTTATGTAATATGAATGCAGGAAATTTTAAATTTACACCTGTTGTACAGATTTTACAACGCTGAAAAGGAGATATGTGAAAATGTCAGGATGTATAATATTTATACACAAATTTTCTCATAATTTTCATACTGATTGCAGTTAATTGTATTGTTACCACCTAATTCCCCCCGATATATCCTACAAATAATAGCATAGCTGTAATAGAATTGTTACATTTTCATTAGTTATAGGTTTATGGAAACTAATTTACTCAATATATCACGCAAATCAATCTGACAATCAAATTGGCAAGATCTCTACCTGGAAATATAGTTATCCATATTCTATACATATACTATCGATTTTTTTTTCTGTGCCAACATTTTTTCCAATCCTTGAAGTATGTCAAATAGTCACCTTCCAATATGGCAATGCTGAATCTTTTCAATCGGCTCAGAATGGCATCCTCAAAGCTTCTCTCTGTTTTGTAGTGCGAGCGGAACAATTGTCGATTACTTTGTAGATATGACCATCATTATAAGAAGTTCACATTTTCTAGCGAAAGAAACGAATAGTAATAGACCAACGTTCATGAAATATCTTAAAACAACTGTTAGGCGTGCACTAAATCATTTATAGGCAGTTCTTTTTAAATAAAAAATTAAATTTTATGAGGTAATCTTTACATTATAGAAAAAAAACGTTCTTTACGTTAGTATTTTAACAACTGGCCACGAATTAATTGATTCTAATTTTTTCTAATGACGAATTTGAACATCTCCGAAGATGCAAATAATGCCGCCTTTCAATTCCTCAATCGTGTCCTCCGTATTTCACGTAGTCTTAAAGAAAAAAATTTAGATATGTAATGCTATTTATATTATCATTTTCATTTGTCCGAACAGTGAAATTAGCTAATTATTTAATTATTTTAGCATTAATTTCTCGGTTTCACGGGCTTTGGGAAAAAGTGGTGTCATCGTATTGGAAAGATATCTTGCCGAAATTATAAGCTTCAGCCAGGCTAAGATGAAGTGCCGAACATTGAGCATTGTCAAAAAAATATTGAACAAAAGTTTCCGTAACAATTTGATAATTTCATCTGCATAAAATCCCTGATGGAAAATGTACGATGGAGGTCCCAAAACTAAGGCGGTCCCAAAGAAGACACAAAAAAGTTGGTAACAATGTTTTTTTTATTTTTCAACATAATCTTCTTTTAGCTCAATACACTTTTCCTAGCGATATTCAATAGCTTCTATATCTGTTAGTAAGTAAGAACTGTCAAAACTACATAAAACAGCCATCAACTGCGAACTCCATCTCTTCATTGTTGTCAAATCTTTTACCACCGAGTCATTTTTTTTTCAAGTTTAGAAAATAGAAAATAGTCCGAGAGAGCTAAATCTGGCAAATAAGGCACGTGATGAAGCAATTCAAATTTTAATTCATTAATTATGGCCGTTGCAATAGTGGATGTGTGAACTGGACACTGTCTTTTTGAAACAAATGCGGTTTTTTTCGATAATTTCATCACCTAAGCGCTGCAATAAATCACCATAATGTTCGCCGTTGATGTTTTTACCTTTCTGAAGATAATCAACAAAAACAATTCCACGCCATGTCCTTGACTGCAGATGGAACCGTCTTCGCCTTCGCTCCCATTCCAGTACATAACTTTGACTGTTCCTTTGTCTCAGGGGTAAAGTACGAAATGGTGTACCAATGTTTCATACATGCTTACAAATCGACGCAATAATTCAGCTTTAATGCCGTGAAAAATCGCCAAACGCTCTACTGAAACATCTTCCGCACAGCTTTCTCACCTTCAAATCTTTGGTCAATATACGATGTATAGCACTTTTTGAAATGACTATCTTTTCGCACCTTTGGCCGACCATCACCCAATACCATTTTGTGGGTTTTGTTAACCGTGTCTGCCGTAGACACCTTGTTTCCTTTTGATGGCTCAGATAAAAATACTAAACGACGTGGCGCCTTGAAACTTAATAAAGTTGTCAATTTTCTCCAAAGCCATTTTTTAAACTACTGGCACCATCTATACGTCATTTCGGCTGGTTTTGAGACCGTCCTCATACCTCTAAATAGACCAACTCGTACAACGACTTAACATCCTTAACACCTGCTCAGTTGTATTGCAGAGGCAACAATTCACATGTCATTTTTTTATTGTTTATTACACACTTGACCTTACTACACAAATACACATACGAGTACATAGAAACGAAAACGAAATTGAAAATGGATACGATACACGACTTTGGCGTCTTATTTTCGATTTGCATAGTTAAAACAAATAGTTAGAATGACTCTAACACGTACTCGTATGTGTGTGCGCGAATTTATGCAGACATCGTTGTGTTCGTCCAACTGTATCCTTGTCATGGTTGTAGATATGCGACACATCTACGCATTTAGTAGTTGATTGTTGATTACTAATGTTGGATAGATTCATGTAGTTCTCCGTATGCCATTTGCTTTGTTACATTCAGCGGAAATTGTACATAACAAAATTTTCAATGGAATCTATTTTTTATAGATCCATTTATTTCTCTTGCTGATGAAAATGCTATGAATAATAAATTATAAGCCATTGAATTGTTTTTGTTAATAGGTTTATTTGTTCGGTTACCCTGATGGAATTCGTGGATTGAATTAGAAGAAGAATATTGGCTCTCAAAGTAATAGAGTTAACTTGCATAACCTTCAGGTTTTATGACAAATTAATAATCCTATGCAAAATGTAAGATTCAATTGTAAATCTATCTAAACATGGCTAAATACGACGTTTGGAAGTCTAAGTAGCTATATATAAATCGAAGCAGTTTTAGAAAGAAATAGAAATCAAATGTGCCTACGATAGTGTAACTTATGTAAGCCCCCCTTAATTGAGAATCATAATAAATTGAGATTTTCCAATGTTGTTCGAAAAAATGGCAACGAAATTGACCTTTTTTATTTATACTTGAGAAAATTTTAAATTTATTGACAACTTCAATTGAACACTGATGAAAATTTAAAAATAAAGACAGCTTTAAATGTTGCAATTTATGCGAAACTTCTCAGATTGATTTGTTGCCAAACGGTCAATTTCATATATGTAATGGTGGAGTAGAAAATAGTTACTTACCAGTACTTTTGAAGAGACTACTTCTTTCTAAGTCGTAGTGCAAAGAAAATTATTTAATTAAAATCTACATTGTTATATTTAATGATTTGATTACGATCAATCAATCTTAGTTCAGATGTAAGAAGATGATCCCTTATTTTGGATATGTAGAATAAACTGACCTCAAAAGTTGCACATTCTGAGAACATATAGAGATAAAAAGAAGCATTTAATAGGATTCAATCACCATTACTTACTCACTTAGGTGGCGACTAGAATGGGCATACTTATCTATTACACGCCGCATGTAGGAAACAATTCCAAGCGCTTCGGTCTTCGCACCATAGTCTTCAAAAGCTTGGTTCTTCCAACTGAACTTTGGTCGTCCCTTCTGTCCCGTCAACCAAGTTCGTTGTCGAAAACTTTTCGTGCAATTAGGTTCATCCGCACAACATAGCTCAGTCAACGCATTCCCTCATACAACTTATTGTTCATGCAACGCCAATACTCCGCGTTATCGATAATGGGTCCATATATTTTTCTAACTATTTTCTTCTCGAAGATTTCCAGCACTGATTCATCTGTGCCAACTTCTGGTGCTGTCGGATATTTGTTTGCCGAGAGAGGGCCTTGTCATTGAAAAGCTTGCTTAGCCCGTAGTAACATCTGTTACTAAGCAATACTCTCCTCTTAACCTCCATGCTGACATCATTCATTTTGTTTACAGCGGAACCAAGGTACGAGTATATAAATTCATCCACCACTTCAAAATTATAGTTGTCAAAGTTCACACAGCTTCCCAAATGGGTAGACTCTTTGTTCGTTGAAACAAATAAGACCAGACCCGTTTCTGCTGACTCCTTCTCAGTGCTTGAGGAGCCTGCAATCATGTCTCGCAATTTTCTGCAAATAATGTATATATAGTCTTCATACGTGAGTAACACGTAACGTGGATCTTGTTAAAGATACACCAATGTACATCCATTTTCGGAAATGTTATTATGTAGACTGAATACTCCTACTGGTGGACTAAGAACATGTTCCAGGGCAGCATTCACATGCTTCTTCTGGGCACTCAAGGTGGCATGGTGGCATAGTGGCTATACGGTCACTTATGGGACTAAACTGCGAGGAAAGGTATCTAAGTCTCATTCCCACAACAAATGCACATCCGAATTTATACGCTTTCAGCGTGGCAGCTGTAGTAAATGTCACAGGTTTTACGCTGAATGCATCCTTGTTCATGCATCCTGTTCATCACATCTCCTGGATGGCGATGATGTCAGCCATAGATTTTTCAAGGACATCTGCCAACCAGATAGAGGTCCCTGATTACCAGAAAATACTTGCGCGAAGGTCGGAAGGCGTGAACTGCTTGGGAAATTCTGCAAAGAGTTCTGGTTGCTCCCAAAACAAATAATAGTCAGTCAATCGCCATTACTTACCATTAATTTCTTCAGCTGACACAGAGAAACTAATAATCATAGTGAACTCTTCATATCGTAGTTATCCAAAACACATTGGGTCATTTTCTATCTTGTGTTTGCCTGCAAAACCACATCAACTAGTAAATGCCACAGAATTAAATCAAGAGTTCACCAAACCTGACATGGCTTATAAATCGTTGTGTTTAATATTAGTGAAGATAATGTTTGTATTTGTGGTTAACCAGCAAACAGTTTCTTATAGATTTAAATATTTTTTTGATGTTTTACATATTGATAAGGACAATATTCTGAAAAAACATATTTGTTTAGCTTCAAAACACTTCAACTAGCAAATGCCATATATTAAAATCAACAGAACAGGAAATTTGACATTAGTAAATAACTCCTTGAGTTTAAAATCAAATACGATCATTTTATTTATTTCTATTTATTTTGTTTATTTATTATATTTTATTATTTATATTTTTTGCATATAAATACAAATTAATCATTTTACATTTTTTTTTTTTTTTGATTTTTGTCATTGCCAGAAAGCTACATTTCCAAATTATTGAATACTCAATTTATGGTATTTTTGAAATATTTAAATGATTTTACAGTAAGATGTGACCAATGAAATAGTTGATTTTTTTATGAAAATTCCGCTATAATAACCCAACTTCAATTAATACTTTACCAGGTGCTATAATTCGACAGCACACATTCAAGATACGTCCAATATACACCTATAATTCAAACGCTTGTATATTTAGTTTTAAACATTACTTTATTGACTTTCGATTTTCGAACAAAATCACAAAGATTTTTTTTGTATCGCATTTGTTAGTCTAACATTAACTCGAAGTACATTTTGATTTTTGTCTTGATTTTTTTACGCAATGCTGTGGGTAGATAGATAATGAGACGTAAAGAAATATTCAATTCAATGCATTTCTAATACCAGTTGTATAATTCCTAGATTTCATCCTGCTTTCGTCATTATCTTTCTTCTGCACAATAACCAGTTTTACTGTTTCCTAAATATTGTTCTATGTGGATTCTGATTTCTTATATTAATCGCATTATTCATAGAATATTTCTAATTTGTTACTTTTAATTGTAAATAAAGTAAATCAATTATGTACTTAAACGACACCAGAGAGACGTACATAGAGAGTGGGTGAATGGAATATTTAGAGAACTTTACCTCTATGATTTATTACAAACAACTTACCATTTGTGGAAACTAAATATAATATCAGTCTAATAGAGTTTACTAATATCAGTATATTTTGCTTATATTTCCATGCATCTCTCATAATCTAAAATATACCGTTTGAAAACATATCCTAGGAATTCAATGTATGGATGTGATACCACTGTGAGGGATAGTATGATGTTTGAAACTTCATTTCCCACTCAATAGCAATAACACTGCGCCCTAGCCATGACACGCAACACGAGATCTTACCATGAAATCACAAATTTTAAAATCTTAAAAGTCATAACATGACCCCACATTTTTAATCACATATCTCTTGCTTGGAGCAAAAATAAAGTGAGACATAAGAGCATAAAAACCGTACAAAGTTCGAAGAAAACTTAAGATTTACGTTCCTGAACCCCAAACTAAGTTCATTCGAAAAAACGAATGTTTTGCTGTACTGTACTAAATCGACAATGAGGAATGTAGTAGCTCTCGCTTAGTTTCTGCAGCAGAAACTGATGTTTCTCAACTAGAAAATAGTAAAAAAAAATAAAAATAGTGAAAAACAGTTTTCACCATGAACTATACGAAAAAAAAATTAACATTGTACATATTATGAGAATTTATTTAGAAACTCAATGCGTATGGCAACAGCTATAATACAAAATATCTTTGCAGCAATAGCCTTAGGTCAGCAACAATGAAATAATCACTTCACGTAAAAGAACTCAGTGATTAGCCTTACATATAAACAGATCTATTGTTGTATCAAATTCTGCATACAAAATTTTATCAAAACTAAAATCGTCATTTTTGGATTTAAGCCTGATTGGCTAACAAAATACAATAAATGAAATTTCAGCAATTTATTGTAATTTACTGTTACCATTTTCCCTGTTCCTAGTTTAAAAACATGGCTGTACTTTTTTAGCTAAATTTTTCAATTCACATTGTCATCAAAATTATATGGAACGAATTGCTTCCCATCTGATAAAGCCAATCCAAAGCCACAAAAAATCCTAAGCATTTGAAATAAAGCTTCCACTTCAAAAATCTTATTTAAGATAACGTTTCCATTGAAACCGCCGGTAACGGATTAGATGCCTATTACTAGAAACAAAACAACCAAACGTTATGTATCGAAACTGTATGACTCATTGGGTTTAATCAATATCTCTCTATTTTATACGTACTATAAATTATTTGACTAAAGTGATCATGCCGCCGAAGATCCTTTACTAAGTTACTAAAATCATGACATGAAGTTTAAGCTCAATTCAAACTATTAGCTGACGAGTAAAACGTGTTCTATTGAATTGAATCTGTATTAAGTACACAGTTATCTAGTAATGTATTTTCCTATGCTATAACCACCACAATTATTAGCATTCGAAACTGCACTCTCCGGTATGTAATATTTGACTAATCGACCACCACAATGAGAGTGGATTTTGGTAACCTTTAGATATTTTCTACAAATTTTATTCAAAAATCTAATACAATTCTTTGGCACCATTCGACATTCTACTTAGTTCATCATTTCTAGCGTTTAAAACACAACCTTTTCAATTTCTACTGAGAACCTTTCTTGATCCTAAACTTATCTATAGCCACCATATTTTCCATCTTCTTACTGATTAGAATGCGATGGCCCTGCTCCAACAGGGCTTACACCATCACTCGGAGAGGTATTGGCGGCCATTTGCCCCGTTGTAGCCTTGGTATTTGAAATGTCATGCTCATTCTTCGCCTGTTTTAACCAGTTCCGTATATCTCTAGTTCTTTCAACGAGGCTGTTTGTGTAGTTTAACGCCTTGGGATTTTGTGATGCAATGGTTTTGGCTGCCATTATGGAATTTTGCATACGATCAATAGCCGAGATTTTACCTGAAGTCAATTGCCGGTAAGTTTCCATGCTGCGATCTGGCACTATAAAAAGGATGAGTACGTAAGAATGCTATTGCCAAAGAACCAAGTTTGAGTTTACCTGGTGTTGGACTGACTGTAGCCACTGTTCCCGATGTCATCATATGAGTCCAATTAAGTTCAGCTGGCGGTATCATAGGAATATTTAAACCTATTGTGAATAATGACCACATATGTGAATATTTCAATGTATATAAGATGTATTTGTGTATAATGTAATAATCTCTAATATACAAATTTTAAATAAAATAGACGTCTTCGCCGCCAAAACTTAGGCCCGAAAAATAAACAACAAAAATGCACCAATATCAAAATTCGTTTGCATACACATAACTTACGCACCTGCATGTTGTTCACCTCTGCCTAACAAATCCAAAATTTCTCGTATCTCCGCATTCAATATCTCCAAGTTCTTGATGCACTCGTTTGATTCTAGGCTATGAAATTCGCGACGCTTGCTCAAATTCTGGATCTCTCCACTGGCCAAATCGGTACTGCTAAAACCGGAGCTAGACTGAGACGACAAATCACTCAAAGTTGCATCCTCCTTTGGCTCAACACTCAATAGGTCCATGGGCGTTTTGCTTTTATCGCAAACGCGCATTACACTCTGTTCCAAATGTCGCAAACGTATGACCTTTTCACCCAGCAGGGCTCGGGTGCGGTGGAGAGTTACTTCCATTTCTGTGAGATCTTTTTCTTCTTGAATCAACTGTTCGAGACTATGACGTGTTGCCATGGTATTGTGCCTTTGCTTGATTTCTCGCTGTCTAGCTCTAAAGGTAGTTCTTTGCGAGCGCAAGGACTCCTTAGCTCGGCGTACCGAATCCCGTTCGAGGTGAATGCGATGTTTGAAAAATTCCAGCTCTGAACTGGAACCAGCCGCATACTCCGAATTAGAAATATCGGAAAAAGGATAACGCAAATGATACGTTGCGTCCAGAGTGTTATCCGGAAACTGATCTTCTAAATCTTCTAACTTTTGTAATTGATGCCTTAAATTTTCAACAGGAGTGCATGGTCTTTCGCTTTTAAAATTCTCTGTATTCAGACGTGATGTGGAAGCAGACTTGAGTCTTGTGAATTGCTTTTTGCGCTGTGGTGGTGGACCGATTGTACTACCACGGCGAGAATTGTTGTTGTTTTCAATGTTATTTGCAAAAGCCTCGGAATCCGAATTGCCATTATCGCTGTGCGCCAAAGCAGGTGCTAGCAAATGTCGTCCTTTAGGATAAGTGTTAGATATGGTAGTATCCGACTGACTCACCGATGTGGTGTCGTCCTGAACTCTCAAATGTCTTGCATATTTCGGAGATACTCCCGATTTTCGCGTGGAATTAGTGGCAATATTTGCGAATTGCTCCTTGCCAATCGCTACTAAATGTGTTTTCATAGGTATCGGAGGTTTTGTGATTTGACCACTATTTTGG
The DNA here is from genome assembly GCA_019455685.1 of Philornis downsi. Lineage (NCBI taxonomy): Eukaryota > Metazoa > Arthropoda > Insecta > Diptera > Muscidae > Philornis > Philornis downsi. Next base: position 1,661,413 of record JAHXMU010000006.1, read on the forward strand.
ACGGTGGTGGAGCGATTCTCGCTGTTACCAGTTGAGGGTCTGTGAGATGTTGAACGTTCTGTTTCCGAACCTGTGGTAGTGGTGTGTAAATTTTTTTGTTGCAAAGCTTGAGCTTCCCGTCGTCGATTTCGTCTCTCTACAGAAAGCTTCACTTCTGTTTTCAATCGAGCATATTTATCTTTCAGACAACGATATTTGTCCTCCAATAGACGCTTTTCACACCTCACTTTCTCATAAAGTCTTTCCTCGCCAGATTCCTTCATGCGCTGCCGTTCCGCTTCCAATTCATCATTTAGCTTGTCTTTCATTTGTTGTAACTTGGTAGAGTGTTCCTTTTTTATCATCTCCTCCTCGCTCTTTAAATCCCTCTCTAATTCTTCAAGGAGCTCGGTATGGTTCCTTTGCACCACCGCCATTTGAACTTTATGTTCGTCGACCACCGCTTGTCGCTTGGAGCCATATTCTTCTTCCATTTGCCTGCGGTGCTCCGCTATTTGCCGTTCCAGTGTTTCGGCGATTTCCTCTCGATGAGCAGTTAAGCGTTGTTCATATTCATGGCGTATATTCATCAATTTTTGTTCATGTTCTTTTTTTATGTTGTTTATTTCCTGTTGCAGTAGTTCTTCAAGCTTTTCCTTTTCTGCTGTTAATTTCAGCTCTTTTTCTTTTTTCAAAGATTCTCGAAGAACCTCAAATGAATTGTCATTGGCTTCGAAAGAATTAGTGCATTCTGTCGTGTTTTTATCACTGTCCTTCTTAAGAAGGTTTACTAGTTTAGAGGCAACTCTAAAGGATTTCATGGACGGTCTTTCAGTTTTATGACCTCGCACTTTCTTCTCCATTTCAACAGCATCCCTGTTATGTCTCTGTGCCAATTCCTCCAAACCAAAAGGATTATTCGCAGGGCACTCCGATTCATAGCCGTCTTCCACTTGATGCAGATGTTTATCGCCATCCATTTCAAATGAGTTGTCATCAGAATCACGTTCTTGTTCTGGAACAGGTGCAGCTTTTTCATTATCTTTTTTTAGGAAACCCACTAATTTTGATGCAACTTTAAAGGATCTTGTAGTTGGCTTACCTCGTGACTTTATTTCTTTAGGCATCTTTTCCAATCGCTCCTCAACATGACTCGTTTTAGAACCCAATTCATTCATATCAAAGGGATTGTTTGACGGGCTATGCTCCACTGATTGGTCTGACTTGTTTATAGTCACAATGCTACGAACCGAGCTGCCTTTGGAATCGGAGTCTGTGTCATCGTACAAAGGCTTTACTGCAGAATTATCCTTAATCCTTTCTAAATATTGCACACCTGAGACAGAAGAAGTTTCTTGATTTTCGTCATTCTCTGTGGTCTTTGCGTTTTCATTTGGCTTATTTTTGTCCTGCATGTGCATAGAGAAACTCTGCGATTTAAGCATATCAATAGTGTGATTTTTAGAAACGGATATAACTTGGACGTCTTTTAAATTCCTCTCATCGTTGAAAAGGAAAGGGTTAAGACTCTGCTGATAAGAAGCGCTGTCCGCTGGCAGCGTACCAATGCCAATACAGGCGTTTACCTCCTCAGTATCATCGTCATGATCAAGTTCTTCAAAGGTATCCAAATCGTCAACGTCGTCACCCCAGGGATCTTCATTGTCGTCAATACCACCATCTTCTGACCCTGAAGACATTTCGGCGTTTAATTCTTCTTCGCTGGAACTGGGAATCCTGACATCTTCCAGATTAAAACGTACGTTCTTCTTATCATCTATCTCATCCATACCATCACCATGATCATTTTTAACAAACTCCCTCTGCCAACGTCGTTTTATTTCAGATAAACCAGCCTCTCGCAAAATACTTTTATAACCGGGTGGAGTACCAACTTCACCTTCAACTACTACGTTGCACGTTATCGGAGACGTTTTGGCCGTATCAAACGGACGTCTGGACTTTAAGAACATGGAACCTGTCCCAGATAAATTGAAGCCTTTCTTTTCACTTGCATTCAATGGCTCAAAAGGATCTCTTTCCGGATCCGCTTTATTGCCAAGTGGGTATTTATCATTGCCAGATTTTACATTAAATCCTTTAGCTGAAGGAAAGGTTTTTGTTCTTGTTTCAAGGAATCTATTGACACTACCACTGAAGCCACTAGGTGTTGCAGGTCCGCCACTATATTGTTTCGGTATAGCTCCAGTTTGGTGAATGGCAACCGCGTCAGTACTACTTTCAGTAGAGCAGTGTAGATTTCCGAACTCAACGTTCGTTGGTGACGTACACATTTCTTCCTCGGGTTGCTCATCTTTGGCAACACCTTCGTCTCCAGTCGGTGCCACTGCATTCGTAACATTTATTGCAGTGATCTCGGTTGTGTTTAGTGACGCTTCCATTGTAGCTGCATCAATTTCGGCCGAGGCATCTACTGCAGCTTCTACCTCACCCATCGCGGGGGATTGATTTGATTGTGCTGAACTATCTGTCTTTTGATTTTCCTGTTGAATAACATTACGATAGACTTCATCGAATGCCTGGTCCCATAGTGAGGCTTTTGCTTTAACATTGCCTCTCAAAGGGATATTTCGTTCAAAGCCATCGAGTACCGCGGACGCCGTTAACCCTGCTTTGTTTGTTTTGCGCATTAAATCGTTGTGCCGTTGCCTTTCTCGCCTCACTAACTGGCGGTAATGTTCATTCAAGGGATGGTCACGTTGTGTGCTCTTTGTTTCAACGTTGTAGTAATAAGGATCTCCGATTTCATCAGCGGAGCTGCAACGAATGGTACAAACAAAGTAACAACATTTTAAAATTTCAAATATATTCTTACCATAATTGCCAAGAGGCGGGCAATGGCCGCATTAGACCTTCTTTTGCCAAATGTAGCAGATATGATTCCTTAAGTGGATCAAAGCCAATTTCCTTAGCATATTCGTGGAGTTCTGAAGATAAAACGAATAACAAATATGGTTTGATTTGTAATTCAAATTTATGTTGTAAGCAAAAGTAGGATATGACAACCTTGTCGTCGACTTAGACAAAAATGGTCCATGTACAGAGCAGTACATTCATAATTCGCACTACTTTCTTGATTGCACTATCTCCATAATTATAATCTTTAATGTTTCAGGATTCTTGAACGCTCAATGTGAGCATTTTTAAACATCAGAAAAAAATATAATGCAAATCGTCAAAGTTGTTGCCTTGTAAACTAGTAAGATAAGAACTCTATCAGTTTGGTCTTTTGCTGCTCTAAAGTACCAGTTATTCAACTCTGTTACTAATTGGTCCACATGACACGAAAGTTACTTTTCGAATGAAAGCATAAGTGTAGAAATCCCACATCAATATTTTTAAATGATGATATCTATGATTTGATCTATTTTTAGTAGAAAATCTAAAAAAACAACAAATAACAGATCAAAGGTGCACTTTGTTTATTTCTGACACACTCACTATCATTTCGTATGGTAGTATTTGGAGGTGGTTTAACCATGCAACAACTCAACATTTGTTTTCATTACTCAATTTTGTTTAAAAAGTCCGAAATATTTAGACCAAACACAACAAAAAATTGCTGGTATCTTATCTGGTATCTCTTAAGGAAATAGTACTTTCAGTTATAAAACAGAAAACAATTTTATTTTTCAAAATTATGAAATAATGTTTTGAACGTAAAAAAATTTGAGCAGAAATATGAAAACTTAAAAATCCTTAAACAAATAAAATCGAATTATATTTGTGTAATAACATTGACATTATTTTTATAAATATATGTGACTTAGATCACTTTTAAATTAACGATGGATTTCTAAAAATCAAATAATGTACTGCCGCACGTTTATCTCAATTTTTTTTTTGTTTTATTGGCATATATCATTACCATTCAGAAACATATAAGATACGGAATGTATACAACATAGTTACGATTCAGATTTGCTATACAATTATCATATGCTACTTTAGACAATTGTCGAATTGTCGTCTAATTTATTATTTATATAATTTATTATTTTATTATTTTATAATTTATTTAATTTAGTAGAACGACATGAAAAATTAACTTAACTCGAAATTTATAATACTGCTTAGTGTTTAAGCTTTTCTACAAAATTGCTGTTGTGGAAATTTTTTGTAACTTTATCAATACTTATCGTATCAATACTTAGAGATTTTATTAATTTTTTTCAAAAATCGCTGTGTTGAAAAATTGTAAAAAATACGCGGAATTTTGGAATAGTGGTTGGACGTAAACATCCGTTTAAATAAAAAGACAAAATTATTCGTTTTTATTTCACTAGTGGAAATTAGGCATTATCCACTAGTGAATACAGAAACAAACTACATTTTTTTGCAAAAAGTTCAAAGTATTTGTTCACAATTTTCAATTTTATTTAGTGACCCCAATGACAAATTGAATAATGCAAATTCCGTTCTAGACCATAGTAAATATACAAAATCAATATGTTGTGAATATTAAAACGTGTCTATACACATATATACATACATAAGACATACCTTCAGTTGATGGTTGAGAAGACTCTTCATTAAATTCCTGACACACAAACGAATCAGAATGTAAACCACTGTCATCTAAACGGCAAGAGGAAGATGTGGAAGATATCGACTCAGCCATAGTGGCAACATTTATTTTAAAGATACTGTATTCTCATCATATTTCTTCACAAAAAATTTCGTTTCAATAGCACTTCTCCGTTGATGACATGACATTTTAATGGTTGATGGAGAATTTAATTGATTTCTCCATAATTAGCTACGTAATTTTCCACACAACCTTCATCAGGTTTTCCTTAGCTACTCGTATTGTTCGCTCTGCAATTTTGACCTAAAAAACTAGAAATAACAATGAAAGAACTAATATTAAGCACTGGATTTGATTGGTGTAAAAACGTGATAAGAACGGCAATGATGATGATGATGATGACGACACTCAAAAAGAGGATGTTCGAAAAATGGAACATAATGAAGAAAATCTAACGGTATTTTTACGGTTATTGCGTTATGATAACATGATTAATGCTCGACAGCAATAACGATGGCGATGGTATTTCCAAGATAGTAGCAACAATGAAGCAAGTGTTTTTGTTCAATGCTGTGCGAAACGAGTGCACGGAAATGAAAATGGTGCAACGGGTGTAGTTTAAGTGTGGCCAGATTTATGCGCTATTTGGTGGAAGTCCGAATCATAAAACAATTTTCTTGCATCGTATGAAGTCTCTCGCATTCAGACCCTCTGGATGGAACTACTGTTTAATGATAGTCCTGAACATCAGTTTGAAAAACCTTCAATAGATTTAGTGATTACTAGTACCGGAAGTGTTTGTCTGCACAAATAAACGCCTTTCAAATAAAACTAAACATCATGCTAAACCTGTTTCACATATATAGACCAATAAATGTATCTGTCGTGAAGCTGGTTTTAAAAATATTGGGGTTCTTATTCATAGGAAGGTTTTTGGACGTTGAACGTTTTAGCATTTATTGACTAAGCATTTTTGCAAAGACGTTTGCAAAGAATATGCAATTTTTAATTGGTTTCGTTTACTACCTTGAACCAGTATAATTTTAATCCAATTCGTAATACGTTTAAGTTATAGTTCGTTTAAAATCACGAAGGAGAAATTAAACGATTTTTAGCAATTTACAAGATCAAATTATGTATCATTGTTACAACTTTGCTGAAATCCAAATATATGTCGCCTTTTTGGCGTTTGCCATAGTTTTGAATATTATTGTGTACAGATTTTAGTGTGCATATTAAAAATTTTTTTATTTCACGCTTTTTAGGATATTAATTTTGTGGAGTTGTTGATTTCTGTACATTTGCTTGCCAAAATCAACAACAAAGCCCATAAATTAATTTTCTGAAAATTTAAATCTTTTCAATTTTGAGTTTTCAAAGTCTCTCAACGATGTTCATTTAGTACAGTTTGTCTTTATTTACAAGAATCCGGCATTTTCAGTTGACTTTGAATTCTGCCCAAAATGAGGTTGAAATGAAGCCATATATATTCGTTAGCATAGAATTTAATATAAACCAGTTTGAAAATAATTTCACTTCGCAACAAAACGGCAAAATTACAATAAGTTTAGTTCATACATAGTTCTACACGGTTTTTGATTCCGCTTATCGTTTTCTATAAGCAATGGTTTGATTCATGGTTCGGCAAAAGTGGCAAAAAGAGGAAACTCAGTTCGGTTGGGAACTTGTTTGGCGCTGTGTTTTTTCTATTAAGTAGATAAGGCGGTAGTGTTACCTGCACTTGCTAGACATAAAAACCAGTAACTAGTTTTCGGTGACATTTATTTTTGATATATGTCGGATTCTCTTAATTACAATCAGACGTTCTTCTGTTTTCTACCTTCGAATTGTTCGTAATAAATGTATAAAATTTAAAAAATGTGCCATTATTTCATATCAATTGGAAGATTCTGCTAGCAGCTTTTCAATTTAGCATGATTTTATTTATTTATTTTTCTATTTTTTTTTTTTTATTCTTTTACGGTAACGGAATTCACATTAACCAAAATTTGATAAGAAATCGCTTCAAAATATACTTAAATCATTAGGTTTTATTTTTAGGCGGTGACGACAGAATTGTATCTCCCCGATCCACCTTAAAGTACGTAGTTAACAAATCATTTCCACGACAAATTTCTGTATTCATTTTTCTTCCTTTCTTTTTGTAAAGAAATTTTCACCAATCATATTCCTTTATTTATTATAATTTAACATTAACTGCCTTTGTAGGAGAGTATGTGATAAATTGGCTTCTCCGAAAGAAAGAAAGAGGACAAAGTTATTTCCAGCGTTTCAATGTGCTACAAGTCAGTAATGCTGCCAGCGTCTACTCAGTTACTTTTTGGTGCTATTTCACAAATTTAATATAATTGTTAAATAAATATTTAACCACAAATCGTTCACATCATAATATTCATATAATAGTTCAAACGAAGCAAATTTTTTTCGGAAAGCCCATTTCCATTTTATTCTACAACACTTTGCAGAACACAGTACAAATAAACATAATCTGGCAACACCAACTTTTAACAAAACAAGTTACAGCGAAGGGAAGTGCAAATGTATGCATGTATAGGTGCACGTAATACCCTGACGAAACACGTACACACATCCATACAAACGGGGCACAATGACAGCAAAAAATAAAAGATTTCATATAAAATGTATAAATTCAATTCTGAAAATTGTTTTCCTTGAAATAGTCACTTATAGAAAAGGTTTCAACGAAATTTACGAAACCAAAATAACTACAATTATATACATTATACAAAAGACTTTAGCTATTTCCTTAATCAATTATTGATTTTTCAAAAATTCTTTTAAGGATCTGAAGCTATTTCCGTCGCACGAAATAAAAGCACGCACAATTGAAAAGACTTTAAGTATAAATAAGTTTTGATGTGCTTTTTACATATATTTCCATTATATCATGTCAAAAAGTATTTTATATCTTGGTAGTCCTTCTCACACTTCAACTTTATGATTAAATACTACATTTTCTAAATGTGACCAACTACTGCCCTTTCAAAATACGTACTGATTTCTTTACTGTATGTCCAAGGTCTATTTTGTCGTGCAGGACATTTGCTATACGTTCCTTGACGTTTCCCTTTTCATTATTCGCACAAAACACACACTCATATGAATACGTCGGCCGGATTCGGATTGCATGAGTCAAAAGAATCCGAACTGTCGTATCATATGTTGTTGTTTACATTTGACGGTTACCTCATTTTACTGTTTGTTTTCACACTTTTATCCGTAATTTTCCTTTACTGCTGCTGCTTAGCAACATTTGCACACATGACACAAATGGTAAGATGGTAGTATGACTAAATTGCCGAAAATAAAGGGGCGAATGGAACTCAAATGCCTTTAAAAGGGACGGAGTTCTTAAAGCAACCTCAATGTCGAACTCAAAAAGCAACGAATTTACGCACTTCTATGAATGATATTTGAGATTGTCGCCTTAGAAAAAGGGGTTGCCACCACCTCTTGCACTGTAAAGAGGGATATTCCGAAATTTTGCTTTCGTCAATGTTTTATTGCAATTGCAGAGGGAACTCCAAATATAACTTGGGTGTGAACCAAGGCTTAATTATGTATGGCAGACTAAGAGATCGCTCGCTTATATCAACAACAACGCACATTTTCTCATAACTTTTTGTATCAACTGATGTATGTTATTCGTATCAAATATTTTACAAGTCGGCGGTTTTTTACGTTCCCGTGTCGTTTTTGCAACCAAAAGATATCAATCAACGTGAAAGATGTGGGCAAGAAGAAGAAAAGCACAGAAAGACAAGCGAAACATAAAGGTGAAAAAACTTATTTTTTTTTCTCGAAATAAATTTGCTATTATCGCCACATTTACATTTTTTTTCTGACACTGTATATATATTATTGTATGTATATTATTGTGTATATATATTATTGATAGACTAAGACAAAACTTAAATTGAGGTTGATTCAGAGTTATCCAAAACAAGAGAAGAAGGGGCCAGTGTACTATTGTACAATTTTCAAATTTATGAATGACAGTGGCATTACACGCATTGTGGAAGAACTATAACAAATGGGAAATGTAAGTGATACTAGTGTTTACAATGCTGTAAACTCAAAATTCGATGGAATTTCTTGCATTGCTAAATTATTGATGACAAACTTGGCGGGCAGTTATGAGCTGTTTGACTGCATTATTGACCAAATCGGTAATATCACGAATACAGTGACAAAAATTGACGCTATAAAGACCTTTAGTGCCTTGGTGAGAATTCAGAATTCTCTGGTTGTGAACATATATGGTAGATTATTAGTGATGTTTGTTGGTTTAGTGAAATTGAACAGTTTTGCGGGGAAATAATTATTTCTGAGTTCGTCGGATTCAAAGAAACTGTTTCGAATATAGCAAACTTAGTCTTGAAATTTCATATTGGTGTCTTAAGTCAGAACTATGGTAAATGACTGACCGGTTTTGTCGATTAGAATGCAGAGGCATTGACTGTATTTAAAACTGGTACTGAAATACGACGCACTCGGACTGCTGATTACACAGTACAACAGCCAATCTGGGGGGTGAGAATTTCCAAGTCAGGGTGATGGTACTAGGTCAGTATAGTAAAATCCTCAAAGGGTTTCGCTTTCGTATGCGTCAGTTTTTTTTATGACCTTTTACATTTTTTCCTTATCTTGATGTTTTTTGCTTAGTTGTAAAAAAAAAGTGTCATTTATCGCTTTTTTATAAATTTTCCCCAATAACTCCAGACTTCTGGCCATAAACTACTAAAAAAATAAAGTAAACATTTTTATAATTTTTTATTTTTATTTTATTTGTTTATTTTAATAAATATTACGTATACGTATTTTTCAATATTTTACTGACGTTCTAAAACATGGCCACACATGAATGTGGGTGCAATTTGTGTAAAAAATCATGCAGGTAGCCAACAGAAAAAAACCCAAATAAGTACAAAAGTGCACATTTCTTTTTTCCTTTTAATTGTCCGAGCACATTTATGACCGTTTTTCAGTTTTTTAAAGCAACCATAAAAATCAAATAACCTTTTGTTTATTACTTTTTTTTTAATTCTGAGAAAATGTAAAAGGTCATAAAAAAAACTGACACATACGAACGCGAAACCCTTTGAGGATTTCACTATACTGACCTAGTACCATCACCCTGACTTGGAATTTCTCACCCCCCAGACAAAAACCCCAAAAATGTTCCACAGTGTTATTATGAAAGTGATCAATATGCTGACGGTAAACGAGCTTGAGCTTTTGACAATTTGCGAGATTCCGAATTCTTTATCGTTGTATATTAACTCAAGCATTATGGACATTAACGTCTATATGTTTTGGCAAATAATGAATAGACTTTTTGAATGAAGATATATGATATTAAAATAGGGAAATACAAAATATTCTGTGAAAAGAATATGCGTTATATGTCTTAATCTATATAAGTTATGGCAAAGACACAGCTAATTCATTTCGACCGAAGAAGTTGCTTATAATAAAACTTGTATAAAAACAGCTCTTTACTCATGATAGCAGGAAGATTGTTGAACAATTTGTAACTAAAAAATAAGCAAACTTTTTCATTGTTAAATTCATTTTTACTATAGTTGTGTCTAATGCAGCTGTGAACTTTCATATCTTATATTGTGTATGATAAATATATTCTAAAATAAATATTTTGGAATAAAGTAGGGTGAAGGCCACTGCCGGCTTTTAGCCGTCGCCGGCAAATTTTTACTATAACGCCGCCAGCGATTTTTTCTGGACGGCCTGGACCTCTGATCAACATATGCCGCCAATCGCCACCAACCAAGCAACATCTGTTTATGCTGATTTTTCTTCGTCCAAATAGAAACCACCAAGAATCTAGCTCTCTACCATGAACGCCCAAAGTTATTTTCCCAATTATTATGCGGTGGAAGATCTGTTTGTAAGCCAGGAAAAGGTCGAATGTAAAGTCAATATTAAATTATTAAAAATGGGTAAGTTTGTTTCCGACTTACATCAAAAAACTTCATTCAGTGTATCGCTTCCTGTAGGTTTCTTAGATGTTTGCGCCGACTCCGAAGATCTCAACCCAGGGCGCACTGTAAATCTACCCTTATGGTACATCAAAGAATTAAAAATTAATAATCCCTACTTCACTGTCTGTGTGCCAGATATTTATAAAAATGTGCACAAAGCCGTATGTGAGGCAGAAACTACCCACATAGAACTGGGGAAATTGCATCCGTACTTTTACGAATATGGGCGATATCTAACACCTTATGACCGCAATCATGTAGTAGGAAAAATTGTCTTCGAAACAATGCGTCAACGAGTTAGGCATTTGTTGGACATATCGAAGAACACAATGGAGAGTGGAAGACCAGAACATCGGTTGGACGATATAGAAAACAAGTTGTATGAGTCTGGTGTAAAAACAAGTATTTTGGTAAAAACACAAAACGTAGGTTTTTTGGACTACGCTGAAATTGTTATTTTTATTTTGCAGTTTACCAATTGGCTACGAATGAAATCTACTAACATTGCTGTTTCCGAAATGGTAAATGAACACTCTAAAAAACGAAAACGCGGACGCTTTAGTGATGCTAACGGTGATTCTCCCGAACAGGATGCAAAAAAACAAACTGTAGATCTTTTTCTTTAGCAGTATTTTTTTTATTCAGGAATTGAGGACCAAATGCATTTATACAAATCTACTCGCAATGGCCAAAACTTTTGTGTAATCAGCCCCTTTTGCCTGAGTTTTCTCCTTCAAAATAGTTCGCAGTATCGTAGGAATTGGCACGTGAATTCTCGTTCCCAGTGGACTACCATTGTCATCGATCAATACCAAATTGTTGCTATCAAATTTGGGTACCCTTGGTTTCTGATTTTGTTTTAGGCCCACCAGGATGCCTTTCTTCATTTCACCCTTGATGGCCACCAAAACTTTGTCCCCAATGAAGCCAATGCCACGCTTATTATAGACGTGGATGCAACGCGGAGGCCTTCCTTCTGCCATAGCTCTCTTGCCGATATCGCTATTATCCACTACACGCAGACGGGCTAATTTTCGTATTTCGTTGCACACTGGCGTGGTGTGCAATAACTTAGGTTGGGTTTGTATCTGACTGATCGACTTCACGACATTCGTGAACGTATTTGCCTTGAAATTGTTCAACAGATACACCATTTTCGAATTTATTTCTAAATATTACGATTTACTCAATCCCGGACACTTCCCTAATCTATTCGATTAAATAACAAACTAGAAGAGAAAATCTCGCAAATATCAAAACAATGTGGAAGAAAAACAGGGTTGTACAAAGGGGCCGGTGAATAAAACAGAAATTGTGTTGCCACATCGTAAGACGCACGCCTATGTACGAAATCCCTTTACAACAATTTTGCATTTAATCCGTATCTTAAATGGACGAAAAGATTTGCTTCAAATAATATTTTGACATCAAGTTAGTGTTTTCAATCGAATATTTTATTCAGGTCATGTTTTAAATCGAATATTTTATTCAGTGGTAAAATTGGGTGAATATAATTTTGTGGTAAAAAAATTTCCCATTTTGCTATTTTAAATGACTAAATAGAACTTTTTCTTCATTGCTCGTATGTGTTAATACTTGTTTTGTGTTTGATGTCGTTTTTGTCATACGGTTTACTTACAAAACAACAACAAAAAACAGCTCGCACACTCACGCATACAACTCTCTGAATTTTACATTTGTAGTAGTCCAAGTGTCAAAATTTTGTTCGGAGTGAAACTTTTCCTTAATTTAAAGCACGACCTCAGTAGTAAAACTGGAAGAATATGACTTTGTATGGCGAAATAAAATTTGCCATTTTCCTGTTTTGATAGATGCTAACAATTTTTTACAGACCCTGCTGTGGCAAGTATTGGCATCCATGTTTATGTCACGCAAATACAAGACATTTCATCACCGCTTGCATATGTAAGTGTTTGTTCTGTATTTGAAGACGTTTTTGCCGTAAGTTGTTCTCTCACAAAACAGAATGTATAAAAAAACAATACGCGCATACGATCGGCGGGACCGAATCGACTTCAAACTCTTCCTCTGCAATGTCTACCAAAATTTGCGTTTTCAGCTGTTCAATTTTCATTTCGCAATTTGGAATAACAAAATTAATTTGGAATAACAAATTAATTTCACCATACAAAATTATACTCACCTTAATTAATTTTCTATTTTGGGAATTATTCACAAAGGATTCAGGCTTTAAACAGAAAGAGTCTCTCCTTTCTCGCATAGAGCATATGCCGAAACTTTCTAGTTATACATATTCTTATGGAACTTTGTACAAGCCACTCACTCTTCAAATCATCATGCTCAGAAGACGAGCAAACTGTACAGAACTCGAAAATTTTTGATCATTGCATTGCAGCATTAACATTTAAGCAGCTGATTTGTTGATTAAATTTTGTTAATAAACAAATTGCAAGAGCATCAAATGCAAAAATCATGAATGAAAATGAACGAAATTTTATCAGTAACTAGCTTTTTTATAACAGACTACCGAAACACAGTAATTGAAAAATAGGGTTGGTTTGTGTAAATGTGCGTGTTCATTTGTTTCTCGTCAAACTCATAATTGTAATGCTTATTAAATGCAGCTTATGTGTGTTAGCAATATTTAAACGGTGATCGTTGCTCGCACGCGACTCAAGACTTTGTATCTATTTCAACTCCAACACGTAAGATATACAGGTGCGTGGGAAGTAATGGCGCTTCTCATAAGATTTGGTTTCACTTGGCAACGCTGTAACATAAAAAATACCAAGCTGACCCCCATTCTACCCCTTTTTGCAAAAAAACGCATAGAATTTTTAACAAGCCATCGAGTAAACACATCGTGTACGGAATTTAGATAATTTGTCTGTAAAGTGCAATTTCAAGTAAGCTAATGAAATGGAAAGAACTACAACGTGTGGTAGGAACTCAATATGCCGCATTTGTATGCAGGGCAATACAAATTTGTACTCCATATTCGACAAAGTCAAATTCGGTAACAATACCAATACTATTGCCGAAATTATAAATGAATGCACCAAACACGCAGTGGTTTCTAATGATAAATTGCCCACAAAGATATGCAACATTTGCATGACGTTAGCATACAGTGCCCACACCTTTAAGCGTCAAACAGAACTGGCGTATTGTCGTCTCAAAGACCTGTATGGTATGTCGTTGGAAGCAGTGATAGGGAAGGGCGCTCAAACCTCCTTAGGAGATAGGTATACTCAGACTGAAAAAAAGGACGGGTACCCATGTGCATCTTGTCCGAAAAAATTCAATACCGAAGACGACCTGCAACAACATCGATCCACCACTCATGTGTTTGATGGGAAAAAGTGTTGGGTTTGCTATGAAAAGTTCAATCACTGGAGTCAATTAAAGATACACCTGTCCAACAAACATCCCAACGAGGGCATACGTTGTGATTTTAAATGCTATGTATGCCAAAGAGGATTTGGACGGAAAAGCCACCTGAAACGTCATCTGGTAGAGGTGCATAAAATCCAAAACCCCAACTGTGACTTAAAATGCCAGATATGTCTGACAGGGTTTTCGCGGAAGGATCAATTGAAGCGTCATTTAATGCAAGAACATAACATCGAAGATACGGCATTGAATATGTAAGTTTACAGAATTTTTCTTTAACAAACGACGAAGGAACACATTTGAGATGATTGTGGAGATACCTTTTTAAAAAGTTTTGGAAATATAAAGTAAAAGCTAATGCAATGAAAAAAGGCAACTATAATTGTGATTTATTTTTTAAAGCAATAATTTGCGTTTCTATGTAAATTATTGTTAATTGTACTAATTGCAATAAGACAACAGCTGATATTTAAAACATTATTAGACACATCTGGTTGATGGCGCCGGAAACGAATACATAACTCCTTAAATATCAACATTTTTCTAAACAGAAGTAAGGCGCATCTTCTCTGTAATAATCTGCTTAAAAAATTCTAACATATGTATATGCATGAAATACATGACACATGACAGGAATTATATTTTACGTATTTGCCGTACATAGGCTTCCATATTCACATGCAGAAATAGTTTGTATATATATATTTGGTATAATAATTCTCTATCTTCCTCTGAACTGCCCAGTGTATTAATATGTAAATTATATTGTCAAATTGTTGTCTTTTGCAGTTCTAATCTATTCCCCGAGGTGACTGAAATACAATTAGCCGGTGATCAAAATTACGAAGATGCAGAAGGCTTTGGTGCAAGATACGTAACAAATCATTTTATTTGCGGCGATCAAGATCCAACGGATCATCGAGGATTTAATGACATCAATGAAGATTTGAATCAATTTACCGGTGATCTGGCGCATCCAGAGATATTAATAAAAAGTAAGCAACGTACAATAAAAATCTTATTTAAAAAGATTAAATAAACACTGCCGTTTATGTGTTTACCTTTTGTTCGATGGTAAAAAATTAAGAACGGACTGTTGTATTACTGTTAGCTCTTTTATCTTTATTGTTTGACTCTTATGAATTTTCGCAACTAGCGGTATCTTAACTTTACTTACAAATTAATTGATTTACAGCTGAAAATCCCGAATGGGACGACAATGATCCTCCATATAAGAAACGAAAATCTGATGGCGATCAGGTGGAGGATGTACAAAAAGTGGGTTCAAATGATGAATGTTTTGAACCGAATGCATTGGAAGAGGTCGTCAAAAACTATAACTTTGAAAGTAGTAACGGTCAACGCAACGAACATAATGATGGCGCAACCGGTCGTGAAATGACAATAGAAGCAAAGAGATGTGACACATTTTTATCGGCTATACAAAATAAAACGCTTTCACAGCTTACATCCAAAAGAGAAGATAATTGTTGTAGGGAATGCAACCGCTGTTTTTCGCGCATTTCTCATTTGCGCAGGCATATGTTGACCCACAACATGCAAAAGACATATAAATGCAACATTTGTGGGGACAGTTTTCCACGATATGATGAAATGCAAAACCATGTACAAAGCAAACATGGCAAGAAAAAAGTGCACTGTAAGTACTGTGACTGTGACTTTGAACACAGAGGTCATTTACTACGCCATATAGAAAGAAGGCACAAAACCAATCATAAAGCTGCAAAACCTCTAATCGATTGTGACATGTGTGAGAAAATTTTTACTACCAAAGGTTCTCTGGAGAGGCATAAACTCTTACACGCTGATCGTTGCGACTTTAAATGTCATTTGTGTCCTAAAGGTTATACTCGGAAAGACCACCTTAAACGCCATTTAGTATCAAGACATAAAGTTTAGGATGAAAATTAAGAAATATGAGAATACACAGGCGTTCAAGAACAGATTACATTTCGGTTTCGAGTATTCTGCCGTGCTGCTATCGGACATAAGCATGTGTAACATCACCAGATGAACAATTCGACTGCAATAAGGTTATCTATCATGTAGAATGAAGATAAGATCGGAAGAATTTGTTAATATATCCAAAGTTGTTCATAAGCGGTAAGGATTCTACGGTAGTATTATTGGATCACTTCATCTATTTTCGTTCTATTTTTTGAATTTGAATACGGTGCCACATAGTTGCAACCAAGTTGTAGTTCCAACGATGGAGGATCGAAAATTCCCGGTGATACCACTATGTACACAAACCATATTAACGCCTGTTACGAGTAGCGAAGAAAAATGGAATACTCTTTTAATATTTGTAACTAAACAACATCTATTTACGAATGTTACATATAAACATGAGCGAGTCTAAAGACAGATTGCGTGTAAGCTCATTGAATGTGAAAAGCTCTCCCACATCTCATTCATGGGCAAAGGAATTTGCTTACGTACAAACATGTTTGAAATAGACACAATAAAAAATCAACAATTTGAATGTAATCATAACCATCGAACTTCTTTGGCTTTTGACGAACTGGATGACACCAAATGTTATTTAAATATGTCAAAATATATATTTATAAAAACATACTAAAATATCTCACTTGAGATATTACATTTCTCACTATAACAAATAACTCATAAAGTCCCAAGACCACAGAATATTTCTACATATGTGAAATATTAGATCACACAGAACAATTAATGGAAAGCCTGACCAATTTGTTTTTTTTTTTTTAGAATCCAGAGGTTTTTGCAAGTTTTTATTCGTGCAGTGATAATAGTCTTTGCAATATACATCAGTTGTCATACCCACAATTATACTCAAATATTTCAAAATAATAAAAAAAGATTCAATTTGTTACAAGGATTAGTTGTTCAGCTCCAGACAAATGTTATTGATATGCATCAAATTATACTACATATAATTTCTTGCTTGCCCCAACAGCAGGTGCCAGCGGAAAAAAGGAAATTAAGATCAAATGTAAATTACAATATTAAAAAAGTTCTTTCCTGTCGCCTTTACCAAATTTCTCATTGGAGTAAACATTTTTTACGACAATTGCTATCAGTCATCTTCGCACTGATCTAAGGATGGTATTAACCTCAAACAGAATTCCGTTTGGTAAATGTTACCTTTATTTCTACACCGCAGAATATCAGTGAAGAGTAGTGTAGAAAGAAATAACGTAAACATAGCAAGCAGATGGTGCTTGAAATTTATTCTATTCCAATTTTTATTTATTTCTTGTAATTTACCATTGTTCGATCACATTAGTCAAAACATTAATTCCGTTTCAAGATAACATCAAATGTCTCTGGTATCTACTTTAATAACCTTGTGTTAGCCACAAATGTCATATTATTGATGAATTCCGGAATTCTGCTTAGAGAATTTGCATGAATTTCACTTTATTTTGGTCATTCACCTAATTATACCATTTCGGTTAAATTAGATATTAAATAGAAACAGAAAATACAGAAAGTTTGATACGTATGGGTACACTTTATTTTGTACTCATTATAATTTATTTCATATTTCTTAAGTTAAAGTCTAAGAGGGATGACACACTAACAGATTGACATTGCAGATTTAACCCCATTGTGAAGTAATTAGTTAAATCTTCAGTAACGTTTACCAATTTGTTAAGGTTTTTTAGTACAATCTGTTAGTGTATCATCTCCTTTACCAAATGTATTAACTAATCTGTATTGGAATTGGAATACAGATTAACTCTCTTAACAAATTCACACCCATAGGAAACGTATGAATCACGATTAATTGTACTAAATGGACGGGTGAGCTGAAAAGAAATATGAACTAAAAAGATCATTTTAGCTCGTAGTGAACGACTGAGTTGGATAGAACTAAAACAACTCGCAGCGCTAACACATTTAAACGGCAGACGGTGCAGGTGTATTGTCGCTTCAAAGCCTTGTATGATGTAAACTCGATAACGGAACAGGAGAAAAGCTTTCGTTCCCGAGAAATTAATTCCCAATTTAGTTGATTAGGGCTTAATCGAAAAAGATTAAGCGCAGGTAAAAATGTATTTAAAAAAAATCGGCAAATATGCTTCATCTAAAAAAAAGCTATTAAATAATTTGTCACGTTTCTGTCTGAAAAATTGCTTGACTTAAAATAGTTTTCCATTTTTTTTTTTTTTTTTTTTTTTTTTTGTAAAGTGCTTTTTTATACCAAAATTAAATTAAAAAAAAAAATTAAAGAGTGTGGCATTTGACAAAATTCTTTCCATTTCAGTACCCACACTTATGGGATTATGTTGATTTTTGAAGTCTAACATCCCGTAACTCGGTAATTATATGTTACCTCCAATTTTTTATTTTACTTTTTTCTTAAATTTACCTGTTGTATCCGGTAAAGCTGTATTTTCACTTTTGTCGCGCTGTGGTAAACTAGATTTAAGCCGTTTTGTCTTCTTATCGGACAATTTGTTAAGCATTTAGTTTTTGTTTTTAAACAAAAAATGTCGAAGATTTTAAACTGAATGGTCTATAGCTATAAAATCGTCCTCAATTCCGACTGGCAATACCAATTATAAGCTATCACTCAATTTGCTGTTGAAGAAGAAGAATTTGTTCACAACAACCTGCTATCAATTATCTTGCCCGCACTGATTTAAGAAGAAGATTTATTTTTACAAGCCTTGTAAACAAAATCAATAAAATATACAAACTTTTACACAAATATGTTTTAAACAATTAACCTTCGCAGTGTCGGTGCAGGCAGGCGGGGAAATGGAAGTGGCTACATGCTGTAATACCAATTCGATATGCCGCATTTGCATGCAGGACAATATAGATGTATATTCTATATTCGACAAAGTGCAATTGAGTGATAGCTCTAACACCATTGCTGATATTATAACCGAATGCACCAAGTACCCAGTAGCCTTTAATGATAAATTACCCACAAACATATGCAGTCCCTGCAT
Source organism: Philornis downsi (assembly GCA_019455685.1). NCBI lineage: Eukaryota > Metazoa > Arthropoda > Insecta > Diptera > Muscidae > Philornis > Philornis downsi. The sequence continues at coordinate 1,680,327 of JAHXMU010000006.1, forward strand.
AGAAGCTGCCCGCAGCGCCCACACATTTAAGCGGCAGACGGAGCAGGCGTATTGTCGCCTCAAGGCCTTGTATGATATAACGTGGATACCGAAACAAGAGAAGGGTACAACAACCTCCTTAGTAGACAGGTATACACAAACCGAAAAGAGTACCGTGTTCCAGTGTGAGTCTTGCCCGCAAAAGTTCTTCGTTGAAAATGAGTTGAGATTGCACCGTTCCACTAACCATGTATATGATGGAAAAAAATGCAGAGTTTGCGGAGAGAAGTTCAACCATTTGGGTCAATTAAAAGTCCATTTGTCCACAGAGCATCCTAACGAAGGTATACGATGTGACTTCAAATGTCATGTATGTCTAAGAGAGTTTACGCGGAAAGACCACTTGAAACGCCACCTGGCTAAAGTGCATAAAATTGAGGATGAAAAATTAAACACGTAAGTCAACCATATTACTATGTGCTTCGACACCGAATTTTCGATGCCTACATAATTAGCGTAAAATCTTTTGGTCCTCTTCCTGAATTCAGCCTGTCATCTTATTTTCCAAGGCTGTCATAATTTTTTTTTCCTTGTTTTCCTTCTTTCCTTGCACTTAAAGAATAACATGTAATAGGAGAGACATTAGGAGTAAAAGGGAATTTTGCGTGAAACATTCTCTTCAATACACAAGATTAAATATGCAAAAAGACTGTTCTAGTTGGAATCAGAACAGATCTGTTCTCTGTACCGTTTTTAATTTTGACATCCCATAATAATAACTGGAAATGTGTAATTGAATTATACATTCACGAACATATATAATTTAATATGGAATAACTTTGTCTGCCTCTTACATATTTTTGAACTCTTCTGAAAACTTCTACGCATCAATGAAGCAAATAAGCGAACACATTTATCTATAATTGAATCGATTTTCACAACGAATTCCATGATCAATCTTATTTTGTTTAACTAAAACTTGATATAACTGGATTCCCTTTCTGTCACTTTTTTATTTCTCGTTTTAGCTCTAAAATATCGCTAGACGAACCAGAAATACAAATTTACAATCCGGCTAATGTTGCGACTAGTCTCAATAATTACAGCAGTCATTGGCCCGATTACCAAGATGAAGAAGACGGTGCAGGACACGTAACAGCACAAAATAAAAACATTAGTGCCACAAATCCTTTCTCTAGCGATGATGATGAGACAGTTGATCATCATGATTTCAATAATATGAATGAGGAAGATGTAAAACAATTTGTTGAAACTCTGTCACATCCAGAAATATCTATAAAAGGTAAGCAACGCACAAAAAACAGAAATCATCCGAATTTTAATACCTAATAAAAACTAACAACTCAAATAAATTGAGAAGGGGAGGGAAATAGAACAAGCCCAATTAGTAATGCTTTTGCTAAATACGTACAACATAACAACTAACCCACAGTGACCAACTTGACAAAAAATAAAAAAAAGAGAAAATACGTTTTTCAAAAAAAAAAAAAAACCTAGTATACATTGCCTTCTGGGTTCGTATTTTTTTTATAATAAATCGTAATTAAAATCAATTTATTTGTAAAACATAATTTGCTTTCAGTGGAAGCACCCGACTGCAACGACAACAATTCTCCTGAAAAGAAACCAAAATTTAATGAAGAATTTCTGGAGGAGCCAATCGCTCCATTAACCTCTACGTTAAAACCAGAAATAAACGAAGGATATTTGGAACATGATGCAGAGGTAGAAGCTGAAGAAGCCGACGACGACAGTGATCATTTCCAAGACACAACGTTGGAAGACGAAAATCACAGTGGGCATCCTACCAGTGAAGACGATGACGTAGACAATAATAGCGATGCTGGTGAGGAAAAGGAAGACAATGGTGAGGTAAAGTCATGTCAAACATCGTCTGAAGAGAAATGGGATGCAAAAACAAGGTGCGCACGAAAAGATAAACCCATATGTTCCTCCAAAGCTTCAAAAGTTAAATCAACTCGACGGCGACATGGTTCCTCTAAGACAGAAGACAATCGTTGCAAAGAATGCAATCGATCGTTTTCGCGCTACAATCATCTGCTTAGGCATATGCTCACCCACAGTGATGAAAAACCACATATATGCAATTTTTGTAGTAAAGGTTTCTCTAGGTCCGATCATCTGCAAAAACATATTCAAAGTATACACTGTGAGAAAAACTTCAAATGTGACCAGTGTGATAGTGCCTACGGGCGCAAAGATCATTTGCTACGCCACATAGAAACACGACACAATAAAAATCCTGCTGCTCCAAAACCTCAATTTGACTGCGATATGTGTGAGAAAAAGTTCACTACCAAAACTTATTTGGCGAGGCATAAACTTTTGCACACGGATCGCTTGTATGCCTGCAAGCACTGCTCAGAAACGTTCACAGAAAAAGAACAAATGAAGGACCATCAAAAGAAGGAGCACTCCCAACCAAGAAACTTTCTTTGCAGCATATGTGGCGATAGTTTTCAGCGTAACGAATATCTTAAGATACACATGCGACGACACACGGGCGAGAAACCTTACAAGTGCCGTTTTTGCGACAAAGGATTTCCACGTAGTACAGATTTGAAAATGCACGAAAGGTTAGTACATATTTCCAACACTTCTTTATGCTGTGGTCAGACCTGGCTATTTTAACTCTTCTTAGGTATCACATAGGCCACAAGCCTAATCTCTGTAATTTATGTGGAAAAGGATTTCACAGACCCTACAATCTCACAATACATATGCGTACCCACACGGGGGAGAAACCATACAAATGTAACCAATGCCCTCAAGCTTTTGCTCAAAGCAACGATTTGAAAGCGCATATTCGTCGCCATACTGGAGAGCGTTTTCGTTGTGATATGTGCGGTGCTGCGTTTCTGCAACGATACGGCCTAAATGCCCACTTGCGAACAGTTCATGGAATTGTAGTTACTTCGTTTACAGGAAGGTTGCGTAAAGCCGATCAATCAGCGGAAGGAGGCGAACCGACACAATCTGAACTACCAGCAGATCGGTTAATATCATTACCACCAGTACAACAAAGTGTAGATGATTCCACAACGCCTCCATTATATTTAGGCCAACAACACGTTCTGAATCCTATCGTTACGACAACATCAACAACGTCCGTAGATAGAACGCATGTGCCCCTCCCACATTCTGCTCCGCAACCGCCACAACTGTAATATAATTCAGACCATGTTTATGTTATTTAATTAATCCTTAGGATATGTTTTTTTTTTAATAAATATAGTACATGTAAGTTTCAACCCAATAAAATATTGAGTAACTTAAAATTTTACACAAATAATTGTGGATGTATTACATGATATTGATAGAATTGAATTTAGTAAAACACACCACCCACACACGTGTGGGTTGCAATTCATTCAATCAGCGAATCTTATCAACATTTTATGTCACGGCGGGTAAATTAGATATATTTTAGGCTAAGATTTTTTGCGTCAAGCTGTAATAAAATGTTCTCATGGCTAATTTCCGGTAAGAAATGCTAGTTTTGAACTTAAGCACCTCATAAGGGAAATTTGTGCAAATCATAACTTATACTATATACAACAATTGGAACGTAAGAACATTTTTCAATTAATCAATGCATTTATTCTCTTGACAATTAGTTGAACCAGTCGACTTTATGGATCCATATTATTGTGATGATGTCAATGCCAACGAGGAGAGAGGGCCATTCAATCCCATCACAGCCGCAAATTTCGCGAAATCGTATACGCGAATGCCTACTTACAAGGAATATTCTCACATTAAAAACCCTTATGAAGCAACAGAATCCACTGTGAGCAACCAGAAAATAATCGTTAACCGAAATCCTGTCACAAATATGTTCCACTGTGAACAATGCACATTGCAATTCAAGCTGCATCGTAATCTGACGCGACATATGTTGACACACACCGATGACCGACCATTTTTTTGTGATGTTTGTGAGAAAACGTTTAAGCGCAAGGATAATTTGCAGAAGCATCTGCGCGATGTTCACTCGGAAAAGAATTTTGGTTGCAATAAATGTAATAAGAAATTTGCGACACACCGCCAGTTGCAGCGGCACTATGAAACCAGTCGCCATAAGAAAGTAAAAAATTGATATAAACTTCATTATAAGAAAGATATACGATTAATGTTACACAAATTGGATAATATACCTCGAGCGTCACCAGTGGTTTTATTTACTTTTAAACTGAAATGCAACTGTTAGGCTTTTAACTATTTAAATTTATTGTTAGATGTGGTCTTTATGTGTTCTCTAAGAAGTTTATTTGAGAAATAAATATGCTACATATGCAAATAACATTTTGGTTTATGTGTATTGCTTTTCACTTCTAAACTGGCTTTGCATAAAAAAAAAAACAAAATGATCCTTACGCAATTCACAATTCTACTTCAAATATGAAATAAAAATACACACAATTCATTTCGAAAATAATTTTTACTTAAAAATCTTATAATTTATAACGGAAAATTTAATTCTAACATAGAAGTTTTACAATTCCTTATACACATAACATCGAATAATTAAAATTTTGAAACGATTTGAATGTCTTTCATTACTATTTCCATTATTTAACATTAATTAACTAAACATTTCCAGCATATTTTTACAAAAAAAAAAAAAAAAATTGAAATTGAGTTTATGTTTTTGGTGAATTGTCCAAATAGAAACAAAAATAAAAGCCTCGCGGCATATCAACAAAGTCATTTTAAAAAGGTCATTAAGTGAAATCAAATGGAATAATACACGAATATAAATAAGAAAAACAAGCGTATGAATGTAAAATTGCAATCAATTCAATGTTGAACGACTTTTATCTAATTTCAAAGTCAAGTTTAAATCGAAGAATACTAAACATCGACTTTTCTCTTAGAAATAGCGATCACATATAAAGATGTGTGACAAGAATCAATAAAGTCCACTATTCTTGTGTATTACGAACTGATTTAACTTTTCCTTAAAAAAGTAATCCGATAGACAATTGTTTAAAAGTGTAAAAACCCAACACAAGTACTTATTAAAACAGTGGTTTTCAATTATCAAAGACAAAAAAAAATATTACAATAAACATTACATATCAAATACAAAAAAAAAACACAAGTTAGCTTAGTGCTTAAATAATTATAGGTAAATTTTTTGTTGTCAACTTTCGCCCTGTCGAGGCTACCAAATTGGAACGATTGTGAGCATTATTGTGAGGGTTCCGTGGCAAATGCGAAGTGCTAGTGTAATGAGACAAGTTTTGTTTGGACGGGGTTCTATTTATCTGTGGCCGTGGCAACCTAGCCAGACGTTCATTCTCATCAGCCGTGATCAATTGCATTCGACGAAGCCGGGATGAGCTGCTGGTACTAGATGAATCGTATATGACGGAAGATCTTGAAGCAGGCTCAATGCATTTCTGGAAAGAATTATAGTTGTCGTCTGTAGTATACCCATCGGAAGACTGGGGTTCCTGAATTATAATTTTGGGTATTTTCCTGGTGCTCGAATTATTTTTATTAACTGATTTACGCTTCTTCATGCCGTTACTTTGTCGCCCACTTCTACGCCTAATGGTTGTACCAATAACTTTGGGCTTCTTTATGTTAGTCTTTAAAATAGCGGATTTGTTAACTGTATTAGTCCGGGACAGCGGTTGAGCACTGTTTTTTGATGTCGAGGGTTTTAGAAAAGCGCTGGGGCTATTCAAGGCGTGTAGAAGACTTCTCTTAGCCACCGGCGTGTCTTTATTGGTTGGATTCAGTTTTCGCTTTACTGAAGATAATGGTTGAGCAAGTAAACTTGTTGTGGATGGAGTTTTCCTTAGTGAGGACACTGAAGAAGCATTTCTCATGGACATTGGCGTTTTTAAAGTAGAATTTGGCTTGGATTTTGATGACGTCAAGGCTTTCTTTCGCTCCGATTGTAATTTCTCTTTATCAATGCGCTTTTGCTCCCACTGTTGTGCCATTGCATCAATAATATTTTCGCCATATACCAGGAACGGGCGATGCTCCCTCTGCTGGTACTCTTCAACTAGTTCGATAATTTGCTGCTCTATTTTTGGTAATTTAGTGGCAATCATTTTTCTTTCCTTTTCCTCTTTTAATAATTGACCTCCACGATTATTATAGCGCCCAGGATCTGAAGCTTTGGCCTCCAATGCGGACATGCGGTCCCACAGTAAGTTACGGTCGGCGTAAAGATCAAATATTTGCTTGTTATTTGTGTAATACGACTTCAAATCGTTCAATTCCATTTCGTGAAGAATGAGCAGATCATCGGTATATGTGTCACAAGTAAAGTTTGAGAAACGTTCCTTTTCTTTTTCAGATTTTAGGCATTTGTCCCACCACTGGCGCATCTCGTCCCTAACCTGCTCAACGTATAGCTTGATATTTTGCCTTTTCAGTTGCTCACAACGCTGCAGTTCGTTGTAGACGGCATCGTACGTTTGGTGGTTGTAATTCGAATAACGTTTGAATTTGAGACGAGTGCTCGGCGATGTTTGCAGACGGTCCCAAAGTATTTCTAGTTTATTAAGAATCTTGTCTGTGGCGTCTTTAAGCTCTTTCACTCGAACGGCATACTTCTCGTTCATTCGCCTCAAGTCATTAAATGTTTCTTTGCTCATTTTGATTTGCCGATGATTGAGAAGTCTATCCTCCGATTCTGTATTAATAGTTATACCCAACATTTCCAATTTGCTCCTTATCTCTCGGCGCAGCATTGAAATCTGGTTTATACGTTCGACTCTTTCTTTCCGCAACGTATCCAGATGCAGTTTAAATTCATCTATCTCTCTTTCTGTGGGCAAGGGATCTGCGAGAAGAGCACGTGGAGACTCACCCAACTCCTCACACAACGACTCCTGTTGCAGTAGCAGCTCACAGATTTGTTCCTTTCGCAATTTCAGCTGTTCTCTCAATTCTTCGAGGCTTCTGTCCATTTCGGATTGAACCCTCAGCAGTGGTACACTTTCCGTTTCATAGCAAGGCAGTTCTACGTCTACATGCAAAAGTCTCTTCAACTCCTCTGCCTCCTTTTTCAGATCACTTATTTCACTCTCAATATACATTTGTCGACTAAGAGACTCCTCCACTAGTTCACTATAGAAATTGGTGGCGTGTTCAATCAACTTCCGCAGATTCTCCTTACAAATTTCGGGCTCAAAAAGTTTCTCCCATATTTTGCAAATTTTTCCCACGTATTCCTGGGTCAAACATTGCATTTTTCCGCACTCTTCTTCGTAATAAGACATAATTGGTGTTGTTGTCAATTTGTAAAGTATTTTCTTAGCGATATTTGTTGACTATTTTTAAATTTACGTCTTTTCTGGATTGCTTCACACAACTTCCTCCCGTTATTCGCTTCCGAAAATTCTGTTTAAAAAATTGGTTAAAATGTTTTGAAAGCGGGAAGATTGCTGAATGTGTACCAAGTTGCATTCTAAAAGTACCTTGCTAAAATGCTGACGCTGCCAGATTAAATAAAATATGAAAAAAAGGTGGTCTGATGGTACTGTTGGCTTCGTGTCGTAATCCACCAGTTGTTTGTACAAATTTGCTTGAAAACTTATGAACTAATAGCCTATTGATGAATTATTTATGTTTTCTTCAACACAGAAGCATCGCTATCCAGTTAATCTGTTTGACGCAAATTTAACTGGTGATATTAAAAAATCAGTCGACTCTATGTTAACTGCACCGAACAAATTAAGTAGTTAAAATTTCAACTATGTCGTAGCTGATATACATACTTTTAACAAACGCGTAGTTGATGTGAATTTGTTGATATTTACTAAAGTACGCAATTTAACTAAGAGTTGATATCGCCCATCTCCATAAGTATTTGCTTCCTAGGGACTTATAGGAAAAGTAGTTTCAAAAAGATTTCTAGGCCGTAAAAACATAGAAGACTAAGATCTTTTTCTCTATGAAAAGTTTCTTGTGAGACACTATTATATGTGTACGTTTCATCCTAGGAACTTCCTAATAAAGTTCTTTATATGGAAGACACTTATCATATAGAGAATTGTCTTCGAAGACACATTCATATAGCAGTGTGTTGAAAAGTAAACTTCGCTTAGAAGAGATTCAGAGACGACACTTACCATACCAAAACCTTGATTTTTGTCTTCTTCACGACCATTTCAAAATGACAATCAAGTTTGCTCACAATTTCACCAACAAATAGCCTAATAGTAACTACTGAAGCAGTGATTACAATGATTAATTCAATTTATTGAAAATCAGCTACGAATTTATTCAAGTACGCAACTACGAAATAGTAAGAAAAAGAAAAAGTAGTAGTAATCATTAATAACGATTCTGGATGTTAGTTTGGGAAGCTTTTACTAGATTTTTCGTTCCCCAAGTAGCAGAAGCTTTTATAGGGCTGTTCAAATAAATATGTTCGTATTGGAGCTCAAACCCATGGGTATATGTCTATAGTCACAACAAAAACTTGGGGTTTAAAAATGGTCAACTTATGGATTGTAGATTTCTGATGATTCCTTATATTTGGATAAACTGACACAAATATTTTTTCAGCGTGCATGGTCAGAGCATGCCCGAAGCTGGGAATTGGTCAGATTCCTTATTTGAGTGGAAAAATTTTTCCGCCATGAGAAATACATGGATAATGACAAAATACGATACAGTTATGGCTCTCAAATCGTATTAGCTACGTTCTAAATGATTTAAGTTTCATTCAATTTCGGTAAATTTTTTCTCAAAGCACATTGTTGTCATTTTCTTGGTAGATTTTCGACTCATTTGTAAGAATATGGATAAAAACATGAAATGGATGAGAACATAAAATGCGTTTCAGCCGCTCTCTGGCAGTGAGTGTAAACTGAGGGGATATCGGCAGGTGAGGGTTTGCTTCAAGTGTATTCGGAGTTGCGTATTTATACGTAATATTTACTTAATTTTTTTAACATATTTGGATCTTAATAAGGCCTCACTCTTCAAAGATGGTATTGTTAGTTGAGAAGAGTTTTTAGCAAAAAAAAAAAAAGAAATAGAATTTCATTAAAATTTGACCATAAATTTTTATTCGGTTATCGATTTGAGAGTCCTCTGACTTTCATTTCTCTGTGGCACAACCCCCGGTTCAACCAGTGGCAACTCTTTTCCCTTTTAATGATGCCATAGTCAACTACATTACTACCTTTGATTGCAACTTTGTATTCAGCGCTCGGCAAATTATCTAACTGCGTCTTTTTTTTCGCTTTTCCACGCTTTTGTGATTGAGAAAAAAAAATTGTGAAAATTGTGTGAGATAAACTAGAAATTGTGAAAAATAGATTTTTTTACCACTAAAAACAGTTAACCACCTAATAGTAGTAGTATTTGAACGCAATATCCACGTTTTACTAAATTATTTACACAGACTTACATAAAATCTGCGGGATTTTAGAAGAATCAACAAACAGCTTTCAGAAACTACGCTGCAAACGTAGCTAATTTTAGAGTCGTATCAAAGCGGAGGGAATACACAAAATGGTATCGAAGAAGAATTTTCCCCAAAGTGGAAGAATTAACCAGCAACAGAGGCAAATGCCCTACAAGAAACCACCCTTGAAACCACCGATGATGAATAATTTCAACAATAATCCCATGTTTAATGTCAGTCAGATACCGGACAATCCGGGCTACTTAGATTTTAATTTACCTACACCACCGAATACATCAAATAATGGCACAGCTAATAGTAATAATGCCCATCATAATGGCAACAAGAACATCGGCGATGCAACGGGGAAGAAGAAGAATAACAAAAACAAGCCAAAAAATAACTTTAAGCCACCACCGGTAGGACCAGGCAATGGACCAAATGCAGGATGGAAGAACGGAAACCACCAGCAGGGAGGAGGCATGGGTGGCGGTCCACAAAATCCGCGCTTTAATGGGGGTGGCGGCCCGCGCAACTTTGGCAACCAAATGGTAACCCGCAGAGGCAATCGAATGATGCCACCCATAGGAGGACCGCGTGGGGGTATGGGTCCCATGGGTCCGCCAATGCCTCATATGGGTTTCCAACCGCCCATGATGCCCCCAATGCCACCAATGGGCCGTGGCGGTCCTCCTATGCCACCACCCATGGGAGTGCAGCCTCCACCACCATTCATGCGTCGCGGAAATGGACCTATGCCTCCACCGATTCCGCCCATGATGCCACCCCGCATGCCTCGTACAATGCCTCCAGCTCCATTCATCGCCGGCGGGCCCGGTGGCGGCAAAATTAAGAAAAACAAGCCTCCCAAGAAGGTCACGAAAGGCAAGAGCACAATTAAAACATTAAAAAATCTGATTAATCAGTATCCAATTGACAAGCCTTGGGTGACCGCAGAAATTCGTCAAGAGCACGACAAGAAAATCGATATAGAGAACCGCCTTAAAGGCAATAAGGACGACGAACTATTTGCTCAATTTAAAGTGCAAAGGGATAAATTTGTAGCAATGTACGAAACTGCGCGGGAAGAATATCTAAAGAAAGAAGCTGCCGCCGTAAAAGCCAAGGTAATTAATACAGATAACACATGATAGATTGGTGGAGTTGGTCACATGATTGAACCAAACTTACAATATGAAATGCACGTCTGAATTTTCGTAGAAAGCAAAAGTTGTATGAACAATTATGGCAAATTTTAAGAAAATTGCTGAATGTGAAGTAAATTGTATTAATGAAAAAATAATTTGCTGAGGGAATTTTCAACTATACCTTATAAAACTTGGTGCCATTCTAAAAGGTTGCCAGTGTCCATTTAACAATGAGGGAAACAGCTGAATTTCAAAGTAAGCTGAGTTGTATTGAAACAGGCATGTCTTATTTAGTTGTTAAACAAAGTTCCGCGAAATGAAAGCAATTGTTCATAGAGAAAATTCTCCGTATGTGTGCCATATGTATATTAAATATTTTACTTCTCCTCTTATATGACATTTCTCCTTATTACCACATTAGCAAGCACATGCAAATGCCCTTTCAGCAGAATCTTTTGTTCGATAATATCGAAACGAACCGCAATTGGTTTTAATTTATATTAGTGATTTATTCAAACAAAAAAAAAAAAAATCAGAGGGCGTTGTCTTAAAATTTGCCAAGGCAGTAAAGAATTGTTCCGCTTTACTTACTATAAAATTCTTGTTTAAAATCACGTTTTATAGCATAAAATGACTTTAAACATACCATTCGAGTCGAATTATTAAATACACATAGCTATAACCAGCACTCAAATGTTTTTTTAATATAAATGTTCTACCGCTATTGCAATTTTCTTTTGTGCTGCCTTGATAAAAAATAACGTCTTTTTCAATTTGGACAATTAATTTGCACAAAAGTATGACAAAATATACCGGTCCTCATATTCTCTATTCAAAAGTAGTCAGCTGTATCCAGCTTCAGGTCTAAAATTACTCCATCGATTTTGAACAATTTTATAATAATGTGAGAAACTTAATTTTTTAAACAGTCTGACTATTTTTCGTTTCTAGTTCCCTAGTTTATAGAAGATTGCAGTAAAAATAATTCAATAAAAATAACCGTTACTACAAAAATAGAAATAAGATCTTATATCGAAAAATGGTGAAAATTGTTGCTAAGATTGTAAAGGCATACATCATTGGCGACAGAACATTTATAGGCATTTGGGAATGGCGTATAGCAGTTATAATGTTTTTTTTACATCTTTAACATAAATTTTAAATGCAAATGTTTCCCTTCCTTAATTTATATTTTTTTAAATATAGTTTTAGAAGAAACAAAAATGGGTTATTTAATTTTAATTTTATTTTTTAAATTTCTTTTTCCGAATGAAACTTTTTACAGGATGAAAAAGACAAACAAACAAATACAAATACAGCCAAAAAGGACGATAAAAAAGAGGCAAACAAAAATGATAATAAGAAAATTTAAAAAGTATTCAGCTCTTTTTTGATCAAGTAAAGTTTAACGATTTTGCAAACAAATTGAGTAAAAATAGAAAAAGAGAGAGCTTCAATGAAAACCTAGTACATAATCAATCATCAGACACTTGCGTTTTAATGGTCTAATAAACATAGAATTTTGAAGCATTATAAATAAAAATAAACGTTATTTTTTAACGAACATTTTTCAATGCTTAATATTAATATTACAAGATACAAAATAATGAAAAACATTAAAAATTATAATAATATGTGTGTATTTTTCAAATATTGAATGTACCATTTAAAACAAACACTAAATTAAAAACAGAACTTATTTACAGTTAACAAGATACATTTTCAATTATTAATTAATGCTACTGAGAGACATTGACGTACTCGAAACGCTCTGTCTTCTAATTACCGGCACTTTGTCGCTTTAAAAGAAAAACGGAACTTGATATCACAACATATGTTAAAAAAGGAGTAATTTTTAAGCAGATTCCAATCAACAACTATATGTCTTCATGATGGAAATTGCATAAATAAGTATGCAAATGTTTTTTTATTTCATAAATATTTTGCGATTATTTTTTAATCAACAATCTCATTATTGTAAATTTTTGATGACTACAACATATAAATTTATTGGGCTTACCTTTGTATTGCACAGTAAGAAGTTTTGAAAACTTGTTTGGGGATTTAATATCGCTGGTATCATCTGCTGATGAGACTAACATGGTACCTCCCCAAATAATGGGAATATGCTCAAACTGTGTTGTACTATGTATAAGATGAAGCTGGTTGAAATTTTGTAAGAAAGCATTAAAGTGAAAACTTGCCCGAGCGTCCAATGTAGCCGATATAAGGATATTTCTTGAAAGCACCATCAAGATAATCTAATGGAAATTGTATTCTATACAGCTAACAAAGATAATGTTTTTCCAAAGTTTTTTTTTACGAAAACAAGCTCTTTTTCATTTGTATTGTTTGTCTTAATTTTCCATATATAGATATAAAAAATAAGTTAAAATTATCACCGCGCGGATAATAATTGTTCAACATGGAAACTGTTGCAAACATTTCGCCGATAGTTTTAACTTGTTTTTTCTCAACTCAACAAATATCTAACCACCTATATATTTTAGTGATTAAGAAAAAGTCTAATAAAAGTTAAGTTTAAATTAAAAACAAATGTGGAAGTAATTTAATTCCAAATTAAGCTTCACGAGGCACTAAAACAAAAAATGGTAAGTAAATAGGACATGAAATCTGAAAATATCTTTTTTAACATAGCAAATTAGATTATCTCATCGTAAGATCCGCTTAAAGCACCAGCCTCATATCAACACGGGATGAATTATGCTGGATGCGCACGGGATGCTTCGGCTGTCATCTTGTATTCACTGGTGGATGATTTTAACGTCATAACGTTGTGTTTTCCACGTTATAAGACAAAGTCATGCTTACGATATCATATTACCTGTTGTTACTACAAACACATACATCCTTTTGGCCTATAACTTCTGTATTATAAAGACCAAAGGAGTACTGGCAGGACTTTTCAACATTTCAAAGTCAACGTTGACTGCTTCAGAACGGGAGCTAATGCCAAAAGCTAATGCTGCGAACGGAACAAAATCGTGCGTGGAAGTTTTTGGTATCTTCACGAAGAATCTTCTTTGGGGAATTGTTACATTTTTGGCAACGAAGCGGCAAGAAGAAGCTCTGTTATGTCTATGCTCGGCACTCCATATGAATTGATATTATAACCGGATGTGGAATAGAGCAACAAGAAAATGATCAAGGACGGATTTCGTAATTTCTAGATTCCTTGTTAGATTAATTAGGAATGAGGCACAAGTTACAGTAACATTAGGCGTCAGAGCACAATATGGGAACGATCCTCATTTGAATACAGTTGCGCAAGTGAGGAAAATAGAAAATGTTGAATATTTTTTGTGCAGGTGCCGTGCACTACAGCGAAGAAGACAGTGGTAAATAGGAAAGTTTCGAAACGTCCGATTAAGCATCTTGAGCTTTATACGCAGCCTTCTGTGGCTAACTTCTTTTCTTTTTGGTTGCAGTTGTTTTTCACTTTTCATTTGACTTACAATTCATCTTACATTTTTTCCTTCCACATTATTCGTTTCGGCACGGATCTAATTTCGGAACCCACCTTTCCTCTTTATCTTGCTATCTTCATTACTTCTGAACAAATTATCTTAACTAAATGTTCCAAGGCAGTTTAATTAGTTTAGAATAAATGATTCTTTCAGCTAAAAAATTACAATAAAAATTGGATTAATGCATGAAAGAATTTTGTTGCTAGCTGGCAATAAAACAATACGATACAGTATAATACAGTACGAATTTATGTTGTCTTTTCGCACAAATTATAATTTGCAAAATTACTTCTTTTGAACTTAATTATCGATGATTATAATAAATAAAGCATTGCATACAACACATTTAGATTCACTTGGGTCCCAACATATCTTGTGGTCTGACCCATTGGGCGAATTGATCCTCAGTAAGATAGCCTAATTTAATTGCTTCCTCCTTTAGCGTTGTTCCATTCTTGTGGGCAGTCTTAGCAATCTTGGCAGCTTTATCGTAGCCGATATGAGGATTCAAAGCCGTGACCAGCATAAGGGATTCATTCATAATCTTACTTATACGATCTTTGTTGGCTTGGATTCCTTGTACGCAGTTGGCAGTAAATGTGCGGCTTCCATCAGCTACGATTAAATTTTCATATAGTATATCAATCATTCATGGTGCAAATTAATTGTCTACTTACACAATAAGCGAATAGAGCGCAAAACATTGGAGACTACCAAAGGTTTGAAAACGTTCAATTCGAAATGACCATTAGAACCGCCTACAGTAACAGCAACCTGGTTACCCATGACTTGTGCAGCAACCATTGTCATGGATTCGCATTGTGTCGGATTTACTTTGCCAGGCATAATAGAGCTTCCAGGCTCATTCTCTGGCAACATCAGTTCACCCAAACCGCATCTCGGGCCAGAACCTAAGAAACGGATGTCGTTGGCGATCTTCATGAGACTGACTGCGATAGTGTTTAAAATGCCGTGGACTTCAACCATAGCATCACGAGCAGCCAAAGCCTCAAACTTGTTAGGAGCCGTGACAAATGGTAGACCAGTAAGTTGAGCGATTTTGGCAGCACATTTTTCAGCGAAGCCGATACGGGTATTAAGACCAGTGCCCACTGCAGTGCCACCCAAAGCCAATTCGTAAACACGAGGCAAGCAGGAATCGATACGTTCTAATGCGTAGGCCATTTGTTGAGCATACCCACTGAATTCTTGGCCTAATGTCAAGGGGACGGCGTCCATGGTATGAGTACGGCCAATCTTAATAATATCCTTAAATTCATTGGATTTTGCCTTCAGTGCGTCGTGCAAAATTTTGATAGCAGGTTTCAGGTTATTGTTCAACTCCAAGGCCACAGAAATGTGAATGGCAGTGGGGAAGGTATCGTTAGAACTCTGGGATTTATTAACGTGATCATTGGGATGAACCGGATCTTTAGAGCCCAATTTGCCTCCCAACAATTCAATAGCGCGGTTGCTAATAACCTACATGAGCAATCGAAAGTAAAAAGATTGCTATGTTCAGAAGCTTCTAAGAACGTTTCACAGTTTATTTAACTTGAATTGCATACCTCATTAACATTCATATTACTTTGAGTCCCCGAACCGGTTTGCCATATAACCAGAGGAAAATGATCATCATAAAGTTTTCCTGAGATTACATCGTCAGCAGCCTTTGAAATAGCATCACTAATCTTAGGATCTAAACCAAATTCTTTATTTACTTCAGCGGCGGCTTTTTTCAGAATACCCATAGCCTGGACCACTGGTTTGGGCATGCGCTCAGTTGGCCCACCAATAGGGAAGTTGATTTGGGAGCGCATAGTCTGGGCACCATAGTACTTATCACTGGGCACCTTCAGCTCTCCGAAAGTGTCGGTTTCAATGCGGTAATCCTGGGAAGCCTGAAATGATAAAATTGTAAATTGGCTTTGTCCACAATATTATATAATAAAAAAAAATATTCTAGAGCGCTATACGTATCTTTCATCCTACCATTTCAATAAGCAACGCATTCAAATACTAATCTAGTTTATGGTTTTGCTTAACGAATGAGTGACTTTTGCTCCTAATTTCAAAGTCAGCGAAATGGAAATTTTAACTCAACAGATAACGTCGCTGGCAATAAGTTTATTGTTTTTGCTTCAGTTCAAATGATTTCTGTCTTTTCGAGGATTATCATGTGAGTATAAGTTGGGAGTGCCTGTGTGTGTTTTTTGTTTGTTTCATTTTTATTTGTCGGGTAACCGAAAACGATGCTAAACAAAAAATGCTCATTAATATTTCATTAACAAACCGGTTAAATACATTTTATTTCAAAGTGCTAAACACTTTACGTAAATAAATAGTGTACATACAACAATAACGTCGGCGTTTGAGGCATTTCTCAAATAAAATATGTTATATGACTCGATACAATCTTTCAAGTAAGTTGTCTAAATGAAAAATAATTATTCGCTTTGAATTCGATGCATAAATAACCGTTTTCCTACAATGAAGGAATTATTGTTTGAATTGTGAGAACATTACTCCAATTATATGTTTTTCAGATTAAATTTGGTTTAGTGCGACTTGTTTTACGGCGGGAACAAAACTACACAAACACACCACTTCTATATGGTCTCATAGTTACTTTCAAACTAGTGACTGAATTGGTTTGATCATATGAATATACATCTGAAACGAAACGAATTCACTAAAGAGTTAAGGAATGTTATGTGCATAGCATCAATATGCATTGTGAAACTGATCCGGCCAACAGATATTCGCATCTTGAAAATATATAATTGGAGTATTTCCGTCATATCTAGAATAGATACCCAGAATTAGTAAAATAAGTGGGATAATAAAAAATTGATGGCCATAAAAAGAAGTCTCATCATTCTAACATTCAAATTAACACATGTGGAAAATATTTACATTATTGATTCAAACAATCGTCCAAGTGAATGCTTCGTATCCAACACATGTTAATATTTAATAAAAGGTGTAGAAATTTTATTTTTTATAATTTTTCTTTCAAATAAAATGTTTATTTCCAGCCCATACCAAGTGAAAAGGAAATAAAACCTAAGTTAAAAAGGAAATTTATTATTCTTTACAACACAAAAAATTGATATTTTGTGTCAGCTAAATAATGGTAAGAAATGAACTACGTTAGCAAAAGATCTGAAGCTGAGCTAGTCGACAATGCGAACAATTAAACAAAATGAAAGTAAAAAGTAGCAGTGCTGTAACGTCTAGATCATTGCAGACCATAAGTAAACCTTCAGGTGTAAAAGATTCGTTAATAGCAAAAACAAAAAAATTGTTGGTGATTTGGATAGAAGATTGCAATCGAAATGATATTCTTATAAATAGTTGTTTAATAAAAGCGAAAGACAAGAAAAGTGATATTCATTTAAACTGATTGAAAACTGCTTCTTTTGACAAGTCAAAATAAAAATTTGTCAGTAGTAATGGCTGGTTTGAAAGGATTCGAAAAAGGGTTTCCTTGCATAATATTCCAATTCAAGCAGAACGCACTTGAGCTGGTTGTGAAAGTATTCGGGAACTTTCGAAGATAATTGATGAAAGTAGATATCTAGCTGGCCAAGTTTATAATGTCGACGAAACAGGCTTATATTCTAAGACAATGCATAAGCGAACAAATTTATTGCAAAACGAGAAATCTGCTGATGGGTTTAAGGAATCGAAGGAAATGATAACCTTGCTTGTTGGTAGTAATGCATCTGGCGAATATATAACAAAACGTGCCTTAAACAATCGTTCCCTAAACCCACGGGCAATGAAAGCTATTGACAAGAATACACTTCCGGTTTACTGGAGAGCAAACAAAAAATCATGAGTCGCAGCTGCTATATTTCACGACTGATTTTTCGACTGCTTTGTATCGTAGGTCGAAAATTACTTGAAACTAAAAATATCAGTTTCAAGGCTTTACTCCTGATAGGCAATGCTTCAGGACTCAGTTCAATGTAAAAGTTCAATTTTTATCACCCAATATAACATCAATACTACAACCAGTTGACCAGGGTATTATAAAAACACTTAAATTTTGTTATATACATACGTACAATACTTGAACTTGTATTGGAAAAAAATTTGAAAGCGATCCACATATGAAGTTACCTGAGATGTGGAAAGATTTCAAGAATTAAAGTTTTTTAATTCTTATATTTTTCCTGCTGGAAAAATATATGTTCTGAAATCGTTTTGCAATATTGCTAGATCAGTGGGTGGAGTAGTTTTTGACGACATAAACGAACGGGATATTTATGATTTAACAAATGACGCTGAAGATTTGGATGAGGAGGAGCTGATACATCTGACGAAAATTGTACAAACAGCGCTGCAGGAAGCTCAATACAGATTATTAACGAAGTGGGCGAAAAAAAATTTATGTATACCTGAATAAAATAGTAAAACTGGACAGATAATTGGAAATAATTGTTACGAATTTTGATTATTCAGTGGATAACTCCACTGAATTTAAAATAAATCTTCAGTACTCTATTGCATAATGTGTAAAAATTCAAAAAAAAAAAAAAAAAAAAAAAATAGAAAATGAAGAATCATTAAATGGTGAAATTTAAATTAGTACAAACGAAAAAGAAAATATGCTCTTAAGTACAGAAAATAGTAACAATTCAAATGGTGAAACCTTTCAACATTCTGTTAAAAAAAGATGTCATTGGAACGTTAGTTCAGATAGCTCCGACAACGAACAAACATGTAATGAACCGGGTTTTTAATTCTGTAATTTATATTAAATAAAATTTTTTTTTAGCTAAAACGCAAATATTTCGTTCATAAATAGTTTTCCCCTTATATATGACTTAAACCCCATTTAACGAGGAAAGATAAACGTTCCGCTTCAAGTAGTCGAATATCGGCGGGTTTGTAAACGCTTCTCAAACTGGGACGTTCGGAACCGTCATTAAACTGTAAGTCCTGAGTGTGAGAATTTCTCCCATGTCTAATTCTTGAGATGTAGGAGAATTTGTGAATCAGCAGAATTATGAAAGTATTGTAATGGAGTAAGCAAGTTTAGCAACATGTTACTATCTAGTCTTTCTAAATTTCACTCAAGAGAGTGATGCAACTTTGGAATATAATTCTACTGCATGCTTAATGCGTCAAATTTGTTGCCGGTAACTCAAAGACTATGTATACACGTAGACAAATTATTTTCCTCTGGAGCTAATGTTAAGATGTATAGAGAGCCAAGTGGGTGGAGGGTGATACTGTTTTCTACTTTTTCTCTTCACATAACTCCATAACTTTACACATTTTGGTTGCTATTATTGCAGATTATAATAAGCTGATCCATAATGAATGAAAATCATCATACACGACGTTAAATACGTCACACTATTGAAGTTCCACATTGGGAAAAAGAGCGATGTAGGAAAAATTATGCTCTTGAATAAACGATATAAGCAAGCAAAATTCATTCCAAAGCGAAGTAACTTGGCCCACCGTTTATTACTGATGATTGGTGAGAGGCATGTGCACACTTTCAAAATCTTTGATTGAACAAGCTAACAATAACTTTACAAGACCCCTCAAATTAAGTTGAATCAGTTTCATCGAAACATTGTATTCTACTATCTTGAACGTAACTGATTTCCAAATACAAATCTCGCACGAATTATCGTCAAATTTTGTAATTCCTCAACCGTTTTTAAAATGAACTAACGATATTTTAAAAATAGCTGGTCTACATATAAAAGCACGCTTTTCAAACATAACAGTGGAGAGCAATCAGTTTGGAAGCACATCTTGGTTTATAGATAGCGACTAGCGTAGAAATGGGCCCTACCATTTGTTGATGGATTTTCATTTTTCTTACTGGGTTTTACCTCAGTTGCGTTCCTGTCAAATACAAAAATAAGTTGAAATAACCTCCCGAAACTGTGCCAACAAACAACATAACCTCTGCAAATTCGACACATTCTCACAGATACGAGTCTTTAATATGTAACTAAAATAACTAATGTTTCGGAATCCCTGTCTACTTTTATCCTGTGTCTTTAACCTGCTTTTCTATCTACATCTTTGCAGCTAATTACATAATCCTTGCCTTAATATATGAATTTTCCACACAAATATCTTACCATGATAGATGTGCTGATCCAGCGTGTTCTGCTCAACTGTTGCACGCCGCGTGGCGAAGAACGTTTTAAAATTTGGAATACCATTTTTATCATTGGTTTACCAGCACAACCCTTCGAATCTTTTCCGTTTTTCTTTTCTTAATCGCCGCAGCAGCAGAACTATCTGCAGCTGAAAACCTGTAAAAGAGTCCAGTGATGCAAAGAACCGACTGAACTGTTGGTGTTGTCAAAAATACAGGGTGCATCATAGAACCAGTTAAAAGAGTATTATATGTCGAAGGATATAACTTAACTCCACATTATAAGCATATTAAGTATTATTTTTTTTCAACATTTTCATATGTATATTGTATGTATTTAATATAATACCAATTCGGAGAGTCCCTTTCCCTCCCTAACCCTGAGGTCCATCGTTTATGACAGATGATTGATGAGAGTGGCATGTGTACTCTTTCATATATAACATTCCTTCGGTGCCGAGAATTTTGTTTTGATTCTTCTTCTTTCTGAAGCAAATGTCAAATATGTATGTGTTGTTATTAAGTAGTCCGCACTTAATGAACGTTTAGTTTAATACAAGTTCTGTGGCAATACTTTCCGCATCAGATTAAAAATATATTGCATAAATTAGGTGTTTGACACTTAATATGGAACGTCCACAAAAAATGCCCAAAGTGGCCAAGGTAGGTAGTACTTAGAAACATAATCCGCTATTCGCCACGTTAATACTTTGCAATGTTTTGCTAGGTAAAGAACAAAGCTCCGGCGGAGGTCCAGATCACGGCAGAACAGTTGTTGAGAGAGGCGAAAGAACGTGATTTGGAAATTTTGCCACCGCCCCCAAAACAAAAGATTTCCGATCCTGCCGAATTAGCCGACTATCAGCAACGAAAACGCAAGGCCTTTGAGGACAACTTGAGGAAGAATCGCATGGTCGTTAGTCACTGGATCAAATATGCACAGTGGGAAGAGTCACAAAAGGAAATCCAAAGAGCACGTTCCATCTGGGAACGTGCATTGGATAATGAACATCGCAATATAACCATTTGGCTGAAATACGCAGAAATGGAGATGAAAAACAAACAAGTTAATCATGCTCGTAACTTGTGGGATAGAGCTGTAACAATTATGCCGCGCGTTAATCAATTCTGGTACAAATACACATACATGGAAGAAATGTTGGAGAATGTGGCCGGAGCACGCCAAGTTTTCGAGCGATGGATGGAATGGCAGCCGGAAGAACAAGCTTGGCAGACTTACGTCAACTTTGAACTGCGTTACAAGGAAATTGATAGGGCTAGAGCTATATACGAACGTTTTGTCTATGTACATCCTGACGTCAAGAACTGGATAAAGTTTGCCCGTTTTGAAGAGTCCCACGGATTTATTCACGGTGCTCGCCGAGTATTCGAAAGAGCAGTAGAATTCTTTGGGGACGATTACATAGATGAACGACTGTATATAGCTTTTGCTAAATTCGAAGAAGGTCAAAAGGAGCATGATCGGGCTCGGGTCATTTACAAATATGCCTTGGATCATTTACCCAAAGATAAGACGCATGAGCTATACAAAGCTTATACAATACACGAAAAGAAGTATGGTGACCGAGCAGGTATTGAAGACGTTATTGTCTCCAAACGTAAATTTCAGTATGAACAAGAAGTGGCTTCAAATCCGCAGAATTATGACGCTTGGTTCGATTATTTAAGACTAATTGAAGGTAAATTGCTTCAAGAGCAGTCAGGGATTATATCTGTTTAATGCTTAAAACTCAATGTTTTTTATTTTTATTTTAGGCGAAGGAGATGTGGATGTGATACGAGAAACCTATGAACGTGCAATTTCAAATGTACCTCCGGCAAATGAAAAGAATTATTGGCGTCGCTATATTTACCTTTGGATTAACTACGCCCTCTACGAAGAACTTGAAGCTGAAAATATTGAACGCACGCGACAAATTTATAAAACTTGTCTCGAACTGATCCCTCACAAAAAGTTTACGTTTAGTAAAATATGGTTAATGTATGCCCAATTCGAAATCCGCTGTAAAGATCTACAGAGAGCCCGTAAAACGTTGGGAATGGCTATAGGTATGTGCCCCCGAGATAAACTCTTTAGGGGTTATGTTGAATTGGAGATACAATTGCGCGAATTCGATCGATGTCGTTTACTGTACGAAAAGTTTTTGGAATTTGGACCAGAAAATTGTGTTACTTGGATGAAATTTGCCGAATTGGAAAATCTTTTGGGTGACGCTGACAGGGCTAGAGCTATTTATGAGCTGGCTATACAGCAACCTCGCCTGGACATGCCTGAGTTACTGTGGAAGGCTTATATAGATTTTGAAGTGGCACAAGGAGAATACGAACTGGCTCGCCAACTTTATGAACGCCTGTTGGAACGTACACAACATGTTAAAGTCTGGATGTCATATGCTAAATTCGAATTGACTTTCCAGCTGGCAGAAGAAGATTCCGAAATTAATGTTCGTCTGGCCCGTAGAATTTATGAGAGGGCCAATGAAACTTTGAGACAGATAGTAGATAAGGAATCTAGAGTTTTACTACTAGAAGCCTGGCGTGATTTTGAACGCGAATCAGGTGACCAAGAAAACCTGGAAAAGGTTATGGAGAAAATGCCTCGACGAGTAAAAAAACGTCAAAAGATTATTTCAGACACTGGGGTGGAGGAGGGTTGGGAAGAAGTTTTCGACTATATATTTCCCGAGGATGAGATGGCTAGGCCAAATCTTAAGTTATTGGCTGCGGCTAAAATGTGGAAGAAACGAAAGGAAGTTTCCGGGGACAATACGCTAGTTAAGGCGAGTGAGAAGGAGAACGAGTCCCAAGTAAATGAGAAAACTGTTTCAAATGACAACATTCGTGTGGCTAGTGATCATCACAGTAATTCTTTTGGAGATTTAAACCATACTGGTAACGATAAAAGTCCAAATGCTGGATAACATGTTGGAAATTTATTACATTTGGTCTCTTATATTCTAAGCTAGTAATGAATAAACACCATTTCCAAAATAAATAATAATCAGTGTTGTTAGATTTGGCGATTTGGTGAGATTTTAGAACTTTCTTTGCGATTTTTTAAGCACTTGGGGATATTTTTTAAGACCGTTCCGAACTGTGCGGAAAAAATTGGATGCTTATTCTCTTACCGATATAATTATTAATCGTACAGAAATTGGTGTGAACCCAGCGTAACACGTCATTTATGGAATCACAAGGATTATGCTTCACAGAGGTAAATGCTTCGGAATACACAAAGAAGTGCAAATAGTAATTGCAAATAACATTCGAATACCAGAATTTTTGAATTTGAAGTAAATAATAAAATTGAAACACAAAAAAAGAAAAAATAAAAAAAAGCATATTGATACCAAATCAATCGACAATAAAACATAATAAGAGGTTCAATATGGTATCTGCAATGAAATCTCTTTTGGTCATAGAAATTCTGTGTAAAAGTCTTATGTTTTAAAATTACATATGGGATTTGTGCGTTGAACACGAAATTTTAGACTGTTTGGGTCGCAAAAATTAAGAACAAGGTTGTATAAAGCGTTTTATTTTATTATATTAAACTGGTACACATTTTTACTAAGAGTATTTTACATAAATTGTTATGAACAGTACTGTTACAGAACTTAATAAAACATAAATATTGAAAATAACATTTGTAAGAATATATATTTAAAAAATTGCATGTTGTACCTAAAATTTTCTGATTTTGCACTTTGCCGATATTCAACCACGCATTTAGCGGTAAAGCTACGAAATAATCTGACAACACTGAAAATAATCATCCTACAATTTATAGATAGAAAGAGGGTGGTGCAATGCTAACAACAGTGTTGGCTACGTATACACTATTATATTTTATGTTAATGACACTTTTAACTAATACATTTTTTCCCTTAATCCTTGGTAATAAGGCTCCTGCTTCTTATCCTCCTAAGCCGATTTACGTGGACACCAAAGTGCTTAATGCTCTAATTTGGTGAAAATTTATCTAAACCGGATAAGTAAGGTAAATGTGGAATACGCATATTTCATGACCTGCAATTGTACAAAAAAAATATCATAATTATATGTATATATAATATATTTTTAGTTGGGTACCAATACCCACCAATACAAATGTTGGCAGGTCAACTGGAATGTACGAGCCAGCGTATATAACAAAATGCTGTTGGGTGCGCATCAAAGTTATCAATAAATTTCTTTTCATTACTGGAGACTGTGCCAACCATCCGCACGAATAGAATGCATACGTAAGTTCGCAGCTTTGGGCACTCATGCAATGACCAAAATAACAAATGATAAAAACTTCCAGTGTAACGGCCGCAAAAAATATTATTGACAATATTTGAGCACCATAATCGGCAGCATCTACAACGTAAAGGAAGTGTAATCCTACCGTGCATTGGACCAAAGCAGAGCACACAAATTGTGCAAGGCAAGCTTTTGAAATTATACGCTGTATCATTTTGTATAACCTGAAGAGAAATCATAATATTTTGAAATGCATTTGTAATGTTGTGTATTCAATACTATACCGTAGTATATTCAAATAATCATAAACACATTTATTAAACTCATATAAATTCTTTCTTTGTTCCGCCGGCGTTAACATAATTTTCTCAGCGCCATTGGCGAAGCGACCAATGTTTCCAACTCGTAGCGCCAATGCCTTCATATGACCCGTTAGTATAACTAAGTAAGCGGGTGGATAAGAGTCATTAGCACAGTTTTGTAGAGCTTGTACAATAAGACCGAACAGTTGATATGTAACGACAATGATATAGATGTAGACATTATTTTGCCAGTTAATACCAAACCAGGCGGGATAAAGCATACTACGTTTCTCCGCGAATATAACTTTCAGTATACTTAAAGCCGTGCCCACTGTATACAAACGAACGAAAATCAGAAAGGATCGTTGCGATGTAAATATGGCCGAATTTAATACGTTGAATTCTTCCCGATTTTGTATTCTCTTATCAAGTTTCCTTAGAATAGTTTTAATGTTATCCAATTCCCGACGGACCAAGTAGACATTTACAAACTTCAAGTTAGCTATGGTATCGGTTATGGTTATTGTAAGATTTTCACACAATTGTTGTATGTTTTGAGCACAGAATACATTTATAATCAATGTCAATGGAAATAAGAATGTTACTAAAGTATTTATCAATATAGCGTAGGCAAAATATAGGCGCGAGTTAATGTTTTTCGGCACTTTTATACCCATACAACGCCAGACTTTCCAATGATAGCAAAAAGCTTCATTAGTGTTCAAAGAGTACTGGGTAATCACCATTTTCTGCAGTCCAGGAAATACCGTCCCAATGTGTAGTCTGATGTAGAAGACGAATTTTTGTTTGCGATATTCTTATATAGTTCTTTTTAAGTGCATTGTAAATGTACCGAATTTGCAACGTTTGAGTAAATTACTAAAGTTATAATTTGTTATGCCATTAAGAAAACACATAGAAGTTTTGCATTTATTGCGTGGTAATTACCGTAATTATTAAAGTGAATGTCAATATGCAAGTACTGTAAGAAATTTGAATTTGGGTGGCAATTGTTTGGATTGAGTTGAGGGCGTGATTCCTAGTAGAAGCTTTGGTCCTAATGACCATAATAATTAAAATGAAAAACATTTTTTACATTTTTTGATCTAAGTAATTCAATTTCAATTCATTTATTAATCAATAAACGCTCGTGCATATATATATATACATATATATATATATATACATATATATGTTTATGTCTTCTTTTGAATATAAAACTTGACTGCTGTGACAATACGAACATATTTGAATTTAATTCAAAATCCTACGATAAACAACAAAACACACTTAAGAGTATATAAAAATATTATAATCTGTTTTGTTTCTATAACTGCCTTTTTGCACGCCTAAAAATGCAAGGTATTTCGATTTTCTAAATAAATAAAATTATTCGGAAAATAGCATAAAAATACAATAATGTGTTTGAACGAATGTGTGATTAAGATTTAGTGCTCGGGCCGTTAGATGGATTTTTACAAACTTTACTGTGGCCGTCTTTCCAATGACGCTCTTGGCATATTTCTGAGCAATATGCGGCGCGAAAACAACACAAATAAATAGCTTCCTCTAAACACCAATAACACTGAAAATACAAGAATTTATAACAGTCCGCTTTATTATATTTTTTTATCTCATTACCCATTGCTTGCGTTTTGTAATTCTTTCTTCAATTATCAATTTATTAATGGATTCACTAAGTTTGCGCTTTTCACTTTCCAATTTTTCGTTCTTTTGCTTGTATTCATTTATAAGTTTACGTGATTTATCCAATTCTTGTAACATGGTGTCCAACTGAAACAAAAACAAAAAAAAAAAAAAAGAACAAACAATGCAATGTTAAGAAAGGAATAGAATACATAAACTGGCGATTAGAAAATAGTTCCTATCACGGAGAAATTAAAACATATATAGAAGTTTCGTAGAAAGTCGCTGGCAGGAAATAATACTTACCACTTCCGTTGGAACGTTATTATTTATGTGACCCTTCGATTTCCTTGTTGACCTTTGCACATTGTTGTTGTTTGCATTGCCAACTTTTATACCCGCTAATTGGTGTGGTTTCAAACGCTTCAGAGACACTGTTAATTCAGGACATACTATAGATGTTTGGCTACTGGTGAATGAATCTGAACAAGCTGATGTATTACCTATCGTTGAACTTCTAGCTCCTACGATGGTCTGACTATCAACTGATACCTGTTTACGTTTTTTTCCCCTCCGTCTGGTTTTAATAGTTGGTAAACTGGAACCCAAGACGGTGCGTATAATATTCTCTGTATCCTGGGGATTCGCATGGAAACTGAATGCACTTGGTGGATACGTTGATAGTGTTTGATGAAACCGTAATTCTTCCATCGCTTTCTTTATCGCAGGAGAACTGCCCAGCTTCAGAGATCTCACATCTGAATCGATAGGTTTAATGTGTCGGACATCTATTAGAGCTCGAGAATGATTCCCTCCGAAGAAACGGACGTCAAACTTATTGCTAGGTAACACACGTATGACTTTAGCAGGCCAATATGGGAATCCACTATGTTTTGCATACACTAATTCGTGGCGTTGTACACAAGGTTTAGCGAACCAAACCAAAGAATCCTTTTCGTGTGAGTAACGGAAACAATCGGCGCAACGTCTGATTTCTGAAAGATCATGGGCCACATCACGCAGCAGCCATTTTGTTGATTCTAATTCAGTGCTATAAGCTAAATGAGTAAATGAGCACATAGGATATCGATATTACGATTAATGCTCACAAAAAAACTGATGTAATGTATAGGTATGTCAAATTTCAAGTAACGAAAAACTGCCTACTTTGTTCATTAAATATTATTCCACATTTAGAGGCGACTGTCTCTAACTTCCTAATGGTAATATTTATAGTTAAACTGTCAAAATAAAATTCCCTTGAGACCTTCTCACATCCAGGAAGATTACACGCATTCTATTTTTAGACTCACTGTTTAAACTCTTAAAAGGCAAAAATGTTCCAAAAAATATAATTTCAATATTCGAAATTTTAAATGGAAGTTAATGGAGGAGTACTAAATTTTTGATTTAGTTATTTCTATAAAGTTGTTCGCTGAAAATCGACGTCCTCTGTACCTGATCACATGATTTTTTGTAAGGAAATAAATTTAAGTTGTATAATTCATGCTAAACTTCTATCACATATTTCGATCGAATTTTAAGGAATTATCTTTTACTTTATGTGCAATTCTGAATCATCATTACATTTTTAATGTTACCAGAAAAATTATTATTTATTTTATTATTATTTTGTCCCTCTAAATAATGAAGGATGAAAATATTATGAGGTTTGTAAAAGGTGACCGAACTATGGGTTTTGAAATACGACAGATATAAAACCGGGCAAACGGATGCCGAATTGGAAATTTAGGAAGGACTTCAAGCGAAAAGTAATTGGTGGTAAAGTGATGATAGAACTAAAGAGTCATTTATCGGCTCCTGGAAATGAAAAGACTGCACTGTGCAATGGACTGTTCATAATTCATTAGTGATTAATCTGTTTAGGACTAAAGCTATTTCGTTTGGCTGCCCGAGTAGTAATGCAGGATATAACATATATTTGGCTGAATAGGCTGAATTTTGAAACTCATATTGACTCTGTGCGCTCCAAAGTATACCGAGTATTACGTAGCCTATACTCAACTAATATTTATATGACGATTAGGGTCAAATATAGACTGGCTTGGGCGCTTCTAATGCCTCAAATTATTTATGGGCTAGAAGTGGTATCGGGAACATCACTGAATGTTTCGAAATTGACAATAAATGCAGTTGCAAGATTCATTTTCAGTGTACGTAGGCGTGAACACATTTCCGTATATGTGAAAAGAGTGTTAGGTTGCCCTTTTAATAATTTTGAGAATTATCGTAATTTAATAACTTTTTATAAGGTTGTCAAAAGTGGAGTGCCTGTTCCACTATATGAATTGTTTCAATTTTCACGCTCGACAAGAAATATACAAATCATTGTACCTACAATAAATATTTCAGCATTTGAGAGATCTTTCCTTATTAGGATTGCTCGATATTTTAACCATTTGCCTAATGACTTAAGAGCATTCTCTTATTCTAACAATGTTTTTCGTTCAAGAATTTTTGCACACTTTTCTTCAATGGAAATTTAATAACTGCATGACTTCGTATACCATTGTTACTAATTAGGATCGATATAACTTTCATTTTAATTTGTTTAATATTGTTTTTTTCTTTTTGTAATTACGGCTGGGGAGCCAACGTTGGTGATAATATTAATTTATATATATATATATATATATATATTTATTTATACACCTATTTAAATAGATTTAAGAGAGTTATAGATACTCAGGAATTTATTGCTATGTAATACGCATTTTTGGCCCTAAAGGCTTAGTATTACTGTTTTTTTTTTTTTTTGAAAAAAGAAAAAAAAATAGGTGGATCAGACGAGGACGTGTTGTAAAGTTAACATTGATTCGTTCTACGAAATCTTGCAATAGATTCTGAAAATACATCTTTATATATATAATTCTACTGTACGGGCGTTGTCAGCGAACTCCTCCTAAACGGCTGGGCCGCTTTGCATAAATTTTTGTATATGCGTCTGGGTGGTGCCCGGGATGGTTTAGATTTACAATTCGGTCCAATTGGACAAAGGGGCGTGGTACCTCCCATACAAACAAAAAATTAAAAATCAATTATTTCTGCTCTTGCTTGCGGTATTTGAACAAAATTTGGTGCGTAGGTTTGATGTACATATCTTAAGTGCTACTGCAAATATGGGCCACTCTGGGGAGTGGTACCTCCTATACAAACCACAAATTAAAAAGCAATTATTTCTGCTCCTGCTAACGGTATTTAAACAGAATTTTGTTTAACATTGAAACATTTCCAATAAAAATAAAATTTGAAGGCAAAGCAACGTTTGCCGGGTCGGCTAGTATATATATATTTTTTCAATTATACAACTTTAATATATTGATCTTCGCAAGAAAATTCCCTTGCCATAGGACATAGGAATCTAATGATCTTAGTACTTCTGTGAGTAATGAAATCAATCACTAATTTCAAAGCGTTCCAACTCAAAGCTTAACTTGAAATTTCCTAAGCGATACGTCACGAATTTTAAATTGTCCATATACAAAAAATTGAGAGTCAAGACTTTTAACTTACATCCAAAGAAAACTCCAATATCATGTTGTATGTCCAACAAATCGACCAGAAACTCCATTAGTAACCCATACTCTTGTCTTTGTAGTTTACTCTCAATATCAGAAAGGCGTTTAATAGGCGAATATAACAGCAAATGATTGACAAGATTAATATCCCGTATACTCATACGTTTGGATTCCATGTATGAGCGAACGTCGTTAGTCAGCCACTCACGATTGTAAGAAAATGTTAAGTTGACCAAGTGACTTAATTCATCAGCTTGAATGTTGGGTGGATTATGTAGATCGGCACGTTTTAAGAGCCGACAGCTTGTACACAGTTCGAAATCTTGGTCATCTTCATCGGCCTGTGATATTTCGCTTTTGTATGAAACACTTGATGCTGTGGTGTTCGGTCTTTTCCTATCGGGTGGGCGAACTTGACCCAAACAAACAACGTCTACTTTTGTTTTGGTGTCCAAATCATCCAATAATGGTTTCGGTTCGATTTGACTAAGTGACGAATCATTATTATTACAGCCCATGGGGCTGTTTTTTTCATTCTCCGCAAGTTGCTGAGGCGTAGTTCGCGCTACTGGCGTTTGTTCCACATGCATTAGAGAAGAGGAAGCCCTTATATCGCTCTCTGAATCCACGAAATTGGAACCACGAGCGGTATCCAAATCGGTCTCTGACTCAGTCTCAGAGCTGAAGGCGGGCAAACGGTTCTTCTGCTTCTTCGATGAAGGCACGTCATAATTTGGTCTTTCTGGGTTTTTACGAAAGCATAGACGGTGAAAGGAGCGCCAACACTGACAGCAATGCTCCAACATGCCAGGCAAATGGCATTCATAGCAATACCAATCGTGCGAGCTGGACACTCTGACCTCTTGGGAATTAGGCAAACGAACACGTTTGACTTCTGTTATGCCAGCACGCGATCGGGGAACGGGTATTAGCAAACCATCACTTATAGCATGGACTACAGTTTCCTTAGCTGCGGCTGAACAATTAGCAGAACATATTAGTAATGATTTGGTAACAATTAAGAACTAAGAGTTGGCTTACTCGCGGTATAAGACCCCACATTTATTAATGTGGAAACTATTTGATCTACGGCGCACGACTCCTCGCGGCCAAGACTTGAGTCGTCATTGCTGGCAGAGTCTTGACCACGTAAAACCATAAGAAAGTAGCGCAAACAGTCTGGATGAGCTTTCCGCAAAACTTGGGCCATTTTTTTCAACTCGCAAAGACAACATGCACTTTTGACAAAAACTTAATTCTTACTTGGGTTTAAAACACCTTCAACTAAAACATCGCCTTTCTGAAGCAAACTCCATTAAAAAATAGATTGTTTTTATTTTATGTAGAGAGAAAGGGAGCAGACACCAGAAGTAAGGCGTTGCCAGCTTCTATAGAGTCACGCGTAATATTTTCCGAACACTTTCGAAATAAAAATTGACAAAATAATTGTAGGCGCTCAAAGAGAAAAAAGTATACAGCCGGGTAACTATTTCCAAACATTGAATCGTATAAATGATGAACGAAAGTGACGAAACAGAATTTAATCGGCGGCAACTGAGTGAATTGCAGTTATTCCAAGAAGTTGTACAAATAAAGGATTTGAAAGCAAATTTCGAAAATTTACAATTAAAACTAAAAGATCTACAAAATGAAAGGCAGCAGTTCTTGCAAACGCAGGAACAGCTGATAAATAAGTTAGACAAGATCAAGGATGAGATAAAGAAAGCTTCCTTGGAGGAGGTTTCTAACAAGATAAAGTTAGACATGGGTATAAATAACGATGCTATTTAATACTATCAAGATAAGTATTAAACATTTCCATTTAAAGTGAGAAAATCAGCGAAAAGCCAAGAGAACTGCCTAGGAAATGTGTGCCTGCTGCTGGCCTACCAAATCTCCAAGTATCAATTGCTAGATCGCAATAAAACGCAGGAATCTGTGAGTACGAACAGTAATTTAGCGTAACTCCCATTAATCAGATTTTTTCTCAGCTGCTCTGTGAAAATGCTGGTAATATCGGACTCCACGAATTGAAGAAATTGCATGGCCTCGTTTTACCCTACTGCCAACACCCAGAATTTGAGAAGATTCGCGAGATTCTAAGCAATTCCGAGGATATGAATGGCTTGTTGGACACATTTAAACAGTTTTTCAAAGTAAAGTGTGGAAAAGAATAACCTGTTGTAATCTTATAAAAAGATAGACAGAAGTTATAAATAAATGAAACAGAAATTGCTTAAAGTAAGCTATGCTAAATTAACGCACGTCATTTTTGCCTTAAGGCAAAAAGAGATTAAATAAAATATATGGTGTCATGTTGCCGTTTTTTTTCTAAAAATAGGAAACGTTGGACACCATCATGGAGCGATGTCCGGACGCAAAATGTCCATTGTATTAGTAGAATAAAATAGGATACGACAAAAAATTCCATCCAATGTGAGATCCGAGAAATCGAATCCTTTATACGATATTGCACGCTCCCATCGTTTTCAATTTGCAGAACTATGGGTCAATAATTAATGCCAGAAGGCCTCCAACGGGCAGACTGCTCTGGAAAGTAGCACAGAGATTAAAATTAACTGCTAAAGCGTTGTTTTTGAAACAGCTTAGGCCAATAGTTTAAAAATATCGCAAATCCAGAAAGATAAGACGGGACAATAAATCATGGGCCTCAACGTCCGTTATGGCTGACAGCAGTGTTGTTATATCTTCTTTTATCTTTACAACATTTTACGCAGTTTCGTTCTGTTCAACTGAAATTACAAGATACAGTTGTTAAATGGGTCCAGATGTTATTTTAGTCACAAAACATAACTTTTTTATTATGTCCTGCGTTTTATGAAGTTTTATGTTAACATTCTTTATAACAATTTGATTAATTTAAAAAAAATGTGAGTCCATTTAAATATACAATCTTCGTTTTGGTCTTGTAAACGAAGGACGAACTTATTTTAAATATTCTCAAGTGTTTCGTGACTGGGACGATTCCGGTCGTCTGATAAAATTAATTTGATACGATACTTCAATGGCAATGAAATGATATTTAAAAACACCGGTACAGTTAGTTGCTTTGATTTTATATCAAAATTTAAAAAAAGTTAATTTTCAAAAGAATCTAAAACTCTTATAAAACTTTAAAACAACCAAATAAATACATTTTGTGAAAAATCAAGTATCTCGAACCTTTTTCAATACTTGTTACCTCCAATATTTGTAAGTTTATCAAGATTGACCATATTATCCCAAATTGGCAAAAACGACTAACTGTTTTAGTTTAGGGGTTTCCATTTATTTTTTTCTGTGGAAATATCTACTACATTACTATAGATTTTTTTTAATTGGGCATACGGAAAAACTTAACTATGTATATACATTTTATAATTTACCTCTAAGAGGTTTTTCAATTCAGTTTATAGAAAGATTTGAACCAGAATAAATTTATGTTGTTATTTCTATTGTCATTCATTTGCAACATAATTCCAAAAACATCAAAGTTTAAAGTTTTTTTCACTATTCTGTCCCTATGGCTCGTTCACTAATATCAACTTTTATAAAATTACACTTTGCTATAATGAGCAACTGAAAAAGGAAATAAATTAGATTAAAGCATAAACCATTGCTATATATGATTTTGTTTTTGCAGTCAACAGTTATTTTGCTCAGAATAACTGTAGTTGTCGGCTTCGACTCGTGATTTTATTTTAGTCGGAGGGTTGGTTAATAATTTATTTCATATAGTTGTAATTATTTTCATAAACAACACAATAGTCGAAGTGGTTCGCGGGAAATTGACTATACATTCGTTGGACATTAGTCAATTTTAGGCCTTTTTTGATATAATTAAACAATTTAAACCCTGCCTTAAGGTAGTCTAAATCGTACATGATCACATAAAACAAATCGTTGGGCAAATTATAAAAGACGCCTCTTTTTTGCCGGGGCGTCCCTTATGACAACAATCCATTTTTAGCTGCTTCGTTGCAAATGCCTTTTTTTATTTATAGTTGTTGTTAAGAAATGTTTGGTTTCAATGGCCATTTATTTTGTTCTTTTGGCCACCTTAGGAAAATTTTCGTGTTAATGTTAAGGACGCAAGAGACTAGGATAAAAAAGCCAAATTTCAAAATTTTGATATTTTTTTCGCAAGTTTGTCAAATCATTGGCTTGCCAATAAACTTAGTAATTAATTTAGATTAAAATACGCAGAAAGATCACAAGCAATTATTAAAGCAAATTTGACATTCCGTATCAAAGACCTCCAATATATTAAATAAGAAGGAATATTATATCAACAACGTGTGGGCATGCCAACTAGTTTCACTCTTCTCTGAGTTTGGCAGTTAGTTAAAGTTAGCGTGAAGTAAATCTATAACTTTAAAAAAATACGTTGACTACATATTTTCTATAATGAAGAAAAATGAAATGGAAAATACACTAAATATATTAAATCAGTATAAAATTAAACCCAATGGGAATGCGCAGACGCAATAAAACGCAATGGAAAGTACATGTCGGTATTATTAAAATTAAACTAAAAGTCAAATAGTTTCACCCTAAAGAACAAACCACAATAACCAGCGATTCTTTGTAGCAATGTTTTGCACTTGCGGCCTAGAAATACCAATGCAATAAATACAAATATACTACATATCATTCTGAATGTTTTTCTTTTTTTTATCAAAATAATATGCAAGAGAGTAAGCAAAAATATTTTCGCTATTGAATCGTTAATGTTCACATAGTATCCTCTTTACAACATTAAGCTTTTTAAAGTACATCTCCTGTTCTTTCCTCGGCTAACATCTAAACTTCTTCAAAGCTAGTATTGTGTACATTCTCAATGTTGTAATAGTTCTGTCAACCTCGTTCTTGCACTTTTATAATTTTTCTGTGCTTTTTGAAATTTAAAAATGAAACTCTTAACAAATCACTCATTATTAAAACATCATAAGGGAAGTCTCAAATGATATTCTAAATAAATGGATTCATTCCGCGAGTAACCTATTATAAGTATAAATTAACAACGTTTCTGAATATTTCAGCAGTGAGAAAATTTCAATTAATCCAACTAAAACAAAAGGCAGCTTTCTTAGTATAATCCTTAAAAAAAAAAAAAAAAAAAAAAAAAAAAAAAAAAACAGTATTACAATGAAAACATAACTTTTTCAAATGAAACGTCTAAATTAAACACTAAAATCAAAATTTTTATTTTAACAGCAGAATGAAAATTGTGGACATTTACTTCTGCCTACCAACATACATACTTTTGAAATCTGATCTCACTCAGTTGACAAGTTGTTGGTCGAATTTTACATACTTTTTAATTTATTCGTACTCATAGACTAGATCAAGTTAGTTGCAAATTATTCCCCAAGTGTTAAAAAGGAAAAAAAACAAAGTTAAGTAGAGAAAATTGAAAATAAACTCAACCAAAATGGCTGAATGGAGTAAGTGCAAGACAGCAATTCGTGGAATAGATCA
This sequence comes from Philornis downsi, assembly GCA_019455685.1. NCBI lineage: Eukaryota > Metazoa > Arthropoda > Insecta > Diptera > Muscidae > Philornis > Philornis downsi. Next base: position 1,715,740 of record JAHXMU010000006.1, read on the forward strand.
ATGTTCTTTAAAAATACTAAATGAAAGAAATTTTGTTCTATAGATTTAGATTATGATGAGCACAAAAACAAACAGCATTTGATAAATTGTAAGGATTAACTTGAAGTGCCATTAAACAGAAATAAATGCAGTAACCCAATTACTAAAGGCAACAGAGAAAAGATATGAGGAAAGAACGATTAAGATGGAATGTATCTAGAAAAATTGTGGAAAAATATACGCGATGAAATTATTACTGAATTTGAAAACAAGAGCAATACAAACAGATGTGTGAGGAGATGAAGAAAACGATTATAGAAACGAGTATCAAAACAGTGAAAACAAAGTTATTCTAATGCAGTAAAAACAACCGGATATAAAAACATACAGGTATCATTGGTAGTGAAACCAAAAGAAAGCCATAAATTTAATAAAACCAAACAAGTGCTTAATGAAAGAATTGATCAAATAAACTTACAAATTATTAGCGTAGAGGACAGAGGAAATTGCGCTGTTGTAATACAAAACGTGAATGAAGAGGTAAGAGATAAGATTGAAAAAAGCAGCTAAAAACCAAATAAGCGATGGACATGAAATTAAGTGGCCCAACACAAAAGATCTGGGCATTGCAATTTTAAATAATCGGAATATAAAACTATTAAAAAGTCGACAGTGAAACATGTATGCCCAAAAGGTGTTCGATAGAACAGACGTGACACGGTGTTTTAAATGTAAAGGATACATCCATTTGGGTAGTGAGTGCAAATGTGCTTAAAACGTCACAAAAACCACTGTGATAACAAATGCACAGGGAAATAATAATTAAATGTATAAAGTACATGAAACTAAATTGGATGATCGGATTGGATGACAACCATCTAGTGTATCTAGAAAAACTGAATATGAAAAATTAAAGACTTGGCCTAGTGGAGTAATAATTACAGCAATTGCTATAAATACTGGATTATGATACGTAGACCCCAAATGGACTTGAAGCTAAACTTTGTGTGTGAAAAACCCCCAGGAAATTTACGAAGAGAAATACTACGTGATTTTAACATAGACTGGGCAAAAAATAGTTTTTATAAAAATAGAATAGAGAGCGATATGTAAGCCAAAATATCAAGTACAATTATCGGTACTGTCATTACAAGTAGCCGCAAATGATGTAATCAAAATTACGTATCATGAGATTATTAATATTGCAATAAAAGGTGAGAAAGTTGGTAGGAAGGAAACTTGCCAGTTGGAAGATTTAAATACGAGAAAAATGAGTTTGGGATTGCGAAATAGATTAACCTACAATGAAACCCCAAATATTAATGTTTGTACAATAAACATAGACAATTCCTTCATAAAAAGACAATAGACAAATTTGGTGAAAACGCAATAACTAAAATAAAATATGAATAAGCCAAAAATACAGCAATACAAAGAGCTAGATTAATGAATACAGTAATTTGTTTAAAATCGAATGTATAGATTTTGTTAGGAATTATGTTTGTTAGCAATAGCGCCAAACAAAGTGTTTTGAATACTAATAAAGAATAATAATAATTAAAAAAAAAGAAAGATAAAAAATTTCCATGAAAACTTAAAAAAAAACTTATTGTATCTTATTTTAAAAAGAAATATATGTATTAATGTGTAATAATGCTGTTAATATTACATTGTTTAATATACATGTTAACTTTCTAAAAGGCAGAGAAGATTTGACACAAAGCCTTTGTTTGAGTCATCAACGTAAATTTAAATCATGTGTACGTTCGTAAACGTATTATTTTCCACAGTCATTGTGACAATAGATCCGGCCACGCCAACTACAATGCTGCCAATGTGAGGAACCAGAATCTGGCTTTTTGCTAATTTATTGCCTAATCATAATTTCTACGATTCTTTATTGAATCTCTATTCTCTAAACTACCCTAAATTATTTAACTTTTATGACGGGTATATTCTTGAATTGTTGCATTTGATGTACACAAATCATTTTATGAATTATTTTTATGAACGAGCAGAAAAAATACATAAAAAAATAATGGAAATCGGAAGCCCCCTGTAAATGCTTTTACTTATTAAAAGCAAGGTGCAAAGATTCATTTATTTCGGTACTTTATCTAGATATAGTTGACTAATGTTACCACATTATTACTTTTTCAGACCGTTTGTACAAAATGTTGACAAGTGTGTAATAAGAAGATAGTAAATAAGCAAGCGACGATGGTTTATCAGCAAACAAATAGCGCTATTATCGTATGAAAGGTTCTTGTAAAATCATTCGAACTCCAATTTTATCACAACAGATTTTTGAAGGTTAGACGTTTTATCTGTAAATATTCATATAGGAGATAAAAATATCTGACAGATTTTTCGATAACGGATCCTCTCTTTAGTAATTCCAATATTTTGTAATCCCATACCCCAAGTTTATGGCGATGTCTGACTTATAAAAATATGGCATCATTGCGCAGTACTATATTTTATTCTATTCACTCGTTTTCACTTCATTATATTTTCTTCGTTTGCACTCAGCGGTTGGAGCGGACATTGATTCCATTTTATTTGATTTTTCGACTTATAAACATTTCATTTTATGTTCGGAATTAACTGTTATACAGTAAATCGCTAAAAAATTCCAAATAAATTGTGTATTTTAAATAAGCACCAGTGATTTGCGAAAACGTTAAGTTTCTATTGCGATAAGGTCCGCAACGCAGAACTCGAGTAAAGCAAAAACGGAAAATAAAAAATTTTGACAACAGCTGTCATTCACAAGAGCTAAACGTATGCATCAGAAAAAATTAAAATTTTAATTACGAATAATAAATGAAATTGAACGGAAATTAATGCATGATATTCAGAACAGTGAAAGGAAATTTTTAGTGCGAAATTCAATAAGTTGCCAATGCTCTAATGTTGAGACACGAACCGACGAAGAAACAAGGTGTGAGGAGTGCGTGTCAGCGGCATTTGAAAAGTGGTGTCCACTAACAACACGGAGATTCTAAAACAGCGGACTGTTGGCGGTTGTTGGTTTTACACACCGCATTTTGTTGCAAATTTGAAATCTATAAAACGAAAAAAAAGTTCTAAAAGCCCCAGTGAAATACTCAACGGAAGCAACTTATAGGCCTGTTGAATGAAATATGGATAGGAAAATTAAGAACTCGGTTAACACCAAAGCTCACAATTCTATAGCGCGAAGTTCTGCTTTGCCACCACTTACCAGTGATGTTATTAGCCCTGATTCCTCAGTTCAGAGCAAAATGCCACCCACTAAACCCGCATCAAACGTAAATAAGGCGCAAACGTCGCAGCATCAACACAGCACGAGGCAACGCACTACAACATTGCAGCAACAACAACATCGGCCGGTCAATAAGAACGCCAAGGTAAATGTCACATCGACAACCCAACAACAACAATTGTCTGAAACTGATGAGGCACTGAAAAACCAAAACAGCGCCAATATTGGCAGCAACAACAATCAGACAGCAGCAATTGCGAAAGCAGCAGCTGCTTCTGCCTGCATAGCTTCACCAATGGAACAACTGGCAGCAGTTCAAGCGAAAGTTACTTCAAGTCGTAATAAGAATGAAGGTAGGACTAGCGAGTTTCTTATTCTCACCAATAAGAGACATCCATTTGTATTGCCATTCTAATATTCTCATTTTGAGCATGACCGTTTAGTAGGTCCTCTAAATAATTCGCCATTTATTTGTCATTTTTCCATTCCATTCGAGAAAAGGTTACTTCTATTGTGTTTTATTTTTTCTTCATAGAAAATCTGCTTTCAATTCCATAGATAATTCTATTTTAACTTTATATAAATCATTAGCCAATAAAACTGGTAAGTAGAATCGCAATTGGGATGGGGTATTGCTTCGACGTGATGATGCGATGACGTGTGTATCGCTTTTTTGTTTGATTATTTCAGCGATTATATTGAGATGCAAAAGTGTCAAATGAGGTATTTGTGCCGTTGCAATATGTAGGAGCTATGCATAAAAACAAAATAATTGGTTGGGTTGTGCGAACTGTAGTTGACATTTTCCAATAGGGCCAATGTGTTTGTTTAGATGTAATTGATCGCACAAAATCCCGTCCTTTTCTTTATGGAAGAATTTACTATTTTCTCTCGGACATTAATCAAACTAAATGTTGTTACGTAAAAATGAAATACATAAAAATAAGAATTCCCGTGTATCACATGAGAACCAAGACAGCGCATTGCACGTGTAACGCGCCTGTACTGAAAGTATTTCAAGATTCAATACTCGTGATGTGCCATTTAATGATATTTGGAATGTCTATTTGCGATTATTTAATTTGCATTGTTAGCTTTTTTCGTTACAGAAGTTGTATTTTTTTCGTTTTAATTTGTTTTTGATACAAATAATGGTTACAAAAAATTTAAAAGAATGTTAAGGAAAGATTTCTATAATATGCTTGCATAGAAACATAATTTTGCCCACACTACATTATTAGCATTAGCGTTTCCTTTGTTTAAACGTACAGATTTATTCAATTATTTCTCAACTTTACATATATATTTTGGGCACCTATCCTAATCTGTTTGTCCTTTCCTCAATGCACAGTATTTTTATTGTTTCCTACATATATTTCCTTTTTTCCAATTCCTAGGTAGCAATTCGAATACTTTGGAAATCGGAAGTCGCTGAAAATTTATGTATTTACCTATAGAATACTCAAATTCCAAACTAATATTTGCATATCGTATAGCATAAATTATTTTAATATTACAAAGATATAAAATTCTTTTCTTTCTGGTTCATAATTAATTTTTAAATACATGTATTTATTTTTCCTAATAAACGAGAAGTGCATATTTTGAGTGTATTTTCAAATTCATGTATGCTTACGAAGGAGAAATCTAAGACAATTCTTTCATATCTTACAAATATCAGACCCATATTGGCTATTTGAAACCCTAGAGGAGAGCAATAATATAGAGACTTCATGTAATTTTGGTTCCACGCTGTAGGCGGGTTTTGACATCAAACGGAATTTTTTCCCCCTTACAAAATAAACGCGAGTCCCGCAAACTGAAATCCACTTGCAATGTTTTCTCTCATCGGTCCGTTTTGCAATATTGTCCAATGCAGCTTTGTTTATTTCAAGCAATTTAGTATTAGTCTTGAATGCTTAATTTTCCGTTTGCACATTCTTGTTGAGATCAGTGGTTAAAGACTGATGTAGGACTACGTGTAGGGACTACGGGATTGTGTTTAGATCAGTTAGGATAACAAACATTGGTGTTGACTTTGGAAATATTGTATAATGAAATAGAAACACATGAAGTGTGTTTGCCCGTAGTTCATACACATATGTTTTGTATGCTGATCAGAATTACATATGAGGTCAATTCACACACACACACACGCTGTTTACACCTTTTTTTTTGAGGCGCTATAATGTTTTGCTTACACCGCTATAATGTTTGAAAAGTATTGATTCATGTTTGTTTTATTGCCATTTTAAAAGGAAACCGTTAAATAGCTTATCCAATATTTTAGACATTTAAAAAAAGAGATTGGATTTCAATTTTATTGCTCGAACAGTCATTGTTTAGACTGTATGATTTGCAAAGCACAGGGTTCGATGGAATGAACCTAATAGTGAGTAAGGGCCTTAATGAAATATATTTACCAAATCAGCGCACTTTGTAGCCTTTCAACATTGCATTAAATAATGCGAATAAATGTCATATATGATATAGCTCAAGTCCGCGATGGACTTACTTAATTACTATATTTTTGGTTTTAATCATACCAATGATCATTCATCATTTTATTTCTGCAAGGTTTTTTTTTTAGCTATTCATCCGTTGTAGTTATTCAGCCCTATTATTTTCCTCCTCATTTGTTTTATATATACGTGTTATAAGTGCTACATATGTTTAAGTGTTAGATAGTTTTGTACTCAGCTTTTCTCTATAAGAACAAAGAAAGCGTCTTAGTAAACTTCGTTCGAACTTCTTTAAAAAATGTCCATTGTCATTTTAAATGTTCCCCCTTCATTTCATTTACTTCCAGAGGCAATAAATGATCTGCGTGCCCGTATTCCCGAAATTGAAAATATTTTCGATATACATAGTCGTATTGGCAATGGTACCTTCAGTACGGTACTTTTGGGCACTTTAAAAAAGGAACGTGATCTACCCGAGAGTCAAAGAAGAAAATTTGCTATAAAACATCATATACCTACAAGTCATCCAGATCGGATAATGAAAGAGCTGCAGTGTATGGCTAAAATTGGGTAAGTGGAAACATAGAAATATTTGAAGAAGAAATATTTGTAGAAATCCTACATATCCATAAAAACTGTTATTGGTATCTTTAAAAGTAGTGAAGATTTAGATATTTATTTATTTATTTATATACATGTATTTTACAAATAAATTTATAAAATACTTTTTTAAAGTACTTTTTTAAAATTCAGAGGCGCGGGGTACCTGAGACCATATGCGCCCGCCGTCGTCATATAAAAACTAATTAAATTTTAATAAATTTACGGTGAAATCTGGTTTAAATATCATTGATGTTGTGTTTCAAAAGGCAGTTGTAAATCTTTGGTAGCATCTTATCACTGGAACAGTCAAGTATTTCACAGATTTAGATATATTTAAACTACACGACAAATGCATGGCTAAGTTTAAAACAAATTCTGACATTTTTTTTAATTTCAATCGAATATGTTCGTACACATTTTATTAAAGTTGTGAGACGACGTCGCAAATAATAAAAAATAAAATACCCCAAATTCTATGTATAATTGTCTAATTTATCGAATAATCTAATTGATTACCACTTTTCGAATTTAGCACCTAGAGCCAACATCTGCTCCACTATCGTTCCCATATAACCGCTGTATGCGCTATTTAAGCAAGACCAAATTTTTTAGCTTATTTGTATACATTTTCTCAAGAAAATTTTAAGAACTTCTAAAAATAAAATCTACGCAGAAATTGTTTTACATCAGCACATTTCAATTTGATTTCTATGATACGGTACTAATGAATTGTGGCGTCATCTGAGTAAAGTTATTGTGTTTGCAAGCCATTTCCATGAAAGGGGGTATCACAGATAATCACAAAACAAGTACGCTCTTTCCTGAAGTTGTTTAAAAAGATATCAAGGTTCTACGTAAGAGTCTGTAAGATACGCACGTACTTTTTCGGTGTAGAAACCGGCCTTTACTGCATTTAAATATATATATTACGTAGATAGGTTAATGTATTATCCCCCTGTATGTGTATTTGCTCCGAATCCCTATCCCTACGTTTACTTTGTCTCTACGATTGCTTAACCTTGAGTTGAAAGTGAAATTGAAAATGATTGTCTGTTGCGGCAACTTTGTCAGTCATGTGAACATTCTTGCTTTCCTATTTACGTACATATGCCAGTCTGTTAGTTGCCTGGCATATTATATAAAGCAAGTTAAAAAAATGTAATATATGTCTTATTATGGCTTGTCTGTCGCACTGAAGTAGTCCTTTAGGTTAACCCAAGAAAACCTCATTTTTATTTGGTTAGAATCAATATATTATTTATACCTGCAGTATGTATGTGTTTTTATCTTCGTCAGAGCGTGGGCTGTTGTTTATGTATGCATTCGAGGTATAAACGTTTTCCCATTTAACTTTTGCTAAAAAAAAACGCCACCCCTCGCTCCGTGAAGTCAAATCTTTGTACATTTCTACGTCATGCGAAACCTGCACCGAATACCGGCAATCTGCGTCATCACACGTTTAGGCTTTTGCGTCACAAGACGCCGCCTGTGCACTTCGTGTATGGGGAACGTTGTAGAAAGAAAGACAAATCACAATGGTAATTGCTGTTGGCTGTTACATAGCACTCGTGATTGGTGTTTCGGAATTACATTAATGAATTCATCATAAATTACCTTTTTGGTTTGATGCCTTTAGAATTGATAAGTTTTATTTATAAGGCTAAACGATATAATTGATGAAAATCTGTCGGAATTAATAGAAAATAATGTAAATTATACCCTTCTAGATCAAACTGTGGTTCGTTTGGGTTTATAATTTTTGTATTTGTTATATATTATTGTAGAAATTATAAGAGAAAAACAGTTTTTAAAATGATATATTTTTTGGTGCGGATTATCGTTTGAAATTGAATGAACGCGATAAGATGATTATAGGCACAGTTAACTGTTCATTAAAGAAGAAATAACAAATTTTCGGAAGCCTTTAAGGCACCGAATATGTGCTTTACCCTTACGAACGAGTAATATAACCACAAGTAGGGCAAATGGGTGTAAAATGTTGGGCAATAATATTTCGATTCTTCTTTAGAAGTTAAATTTTACGCAGCTTAAAATTGGATGCATTCATTTAAGTCGCAAAATTGCATTTGTTTCACTTGTAAATTAAAGGAAGAACGAAAATAAAAAAATATATATTAGCGTTTTCATATGAACGATGTGGAACTGTATAAGCAGAAATATTTTTACTGCAAATGACTGCTTCCGACGCACACACTTTCATGTGCAGACAGACAATGAACGTATACATTAATTATTATTGGTTGAAGAAGCAAGGCATGTATTGTCTAAAATATACGTCAAATATTTCGCAAATTGAATAAACAAACGAATACATGGAAAAAATAAACGCCAGTGAAATACTGCAAAAATGTTTGGTTTAAGTCTATTAAATATTGAGTTTTTTTTTTTTAATTTTACATTGAATTCTATGTCTTTGCAGCGGTACCGACAACGTGGTGGGGATTAATTGCTGTATACGTTACAATGAATCGGTGGCCTTTATTATGCCCTATTTGGCACATGACCGTTTCCACGACTTTTATAGCCGGATGGACGTAGCCGAAGTGCAGTACTACATGAAAAACCTTTTAATTGCCCTGCGTCACGTCCACCGTTTTAATGTTATACATCGTGATGTTAAACCTAGTAATTTCCTTTACAATCGGCGGAAACGACAATTTTTATTGGTCGATTTCGGGTTGGCACAACAGGTGTCTGCGTCGCAAATGGCCTTTGTTTCCATGAGCGGAAAAATTACAAATGCAGCTTCTGGTGTTCAATCTGAGGGTAAAAGATCACGCGAACAAGATGACAATGGCAAAAAGGACCATTCCGGTGGAGAGGCTGCCGTCGCCGTTACAGGAGCCGGAGAAGTTATTAGCGGCACCGCAAAACGTATAAAATGCACGGGACCCGATCTGCAATTGGAATCTGGTCCCAACACGTGTACGAATGCTGCCAATAGTAATGGTATTTTAACAAATTCACCTTTCAAAATGCCCCTAAAACAAATTAATGTGATTCCTAACACTCCCATAGGATTGAAATCAGCTTTAAATCATTCTACAGCTTGCGGTGGCAGCGGCGGCGGTGGTGTTGGTGTAGCCCAAGGTAGTAACATGAGTACATATGAATTAGTCACCGGTACACCCAGTCGTAAGTCAGGTGGTGTTGGTGCAGTGACAGGCATATCTGTTATGAGTAGTCGCTTACAACAAAAGTTGCGTGCTCAAGGCGGTGCTGAAGTCAGTAGCCAGCGTTCTTCATCGGTGGGGGGAGCAGGGGGCAGTAATAAAAATGCTTCCACACCGGGTTCGAATGGCAACGGTAATGCTATGGAATCCAAATATAACACGAATCGCAATCTGTCGAATACCAGCGGTCCAAAATGTTACTGTTATGGCAACCCACAAGTTTGCAACATTTGTTTGGTAAAAAAAGAAATACATGCATCGCGTGCTGGCACGCCTGGCTACAGACCACCGGAAGTCCTCCTCAAATATCCTGATCAAACAACAACTGTCGACATATGGGCGGCTGGTGTGATCTTTCTTTCGATACTATCCTCAGTATACCCCTTTTTCAAAGCGCCCAACGATTACGTAGCTCTGGCCGAAATGGTTACTATATTTGGCGACAAAACAATACGCAAAACAGCTTTCATTCTCGATCGCTTGGTCACCTTATCTCAAAAGACCAAACCACTGGACTTGCGAAAACTCTGCGTACGCTTTCGCAATCGCGCAAAATTTAGCTCTCCGGAATTGTTAAAGAAATATCAACGACCCGATGGTACCTGTGAAGTTTGCAAAAACTGTGATCAATTCTATTTCAATTGTTTGTGCATGGAATCAAATTTCGAGACGGAACCTGTGGACGCTGATGACTTATTTCCGCCTAGTGCCTACGATTTACTTTATAGATTATTAGAAGTCAATCCCCACAAGCGAATAACGGCCGACGAAGCTCTGAAACATCAATTTTTCCAAGAATGCCATAACAACAATAATTTAACTACCTCAAAGACAACACCGACAAAGACTACGCCTTCTATTAGTTTGACTGTTGCAGTGGGTGATTCCAACAGGAAATCACGAGATTAACAAGAACTTAATAATTTGTTTCCTTAAAAAAATACTTAACTAATTTTATGTTCGTATTTATTATGTTTTCAGTTACCAAAGGTTTCTCTTAATTAAAATTGTTATTAGTTGTTTAAAATCGTAACATGTTAAAAATTTATCGTAATATTTCCTTAATTTGCATATAATTTATGGCAAAACCAATCATCTCTTCATATTGTACATAAATTAATATTATGAATACCAAAAACTACGGAAAGCGTTTTTTGCTTTGGATTAGGTTACGAACATCTTCATACATTATAAACTCTTGTTGAATCATGTCAACGGACACAAACCATTTTTTGTAAATATATATTTAGGTATTTTATATACAGATGTATTTAAAACTAAAAAAAAAATCAAGATATAAAAAATACAGAGTTTATATTAAAACATAAATATAAAATATTTTAGTATGTTTCATTTGTCAAACCAAAGCCCCAACAAGGCAGGGGAAGTAATTGCGGTTGAAGTGCTTTTTAAATTCAAAACAGGCCATCATTTTCTATAAGAATATTCCTGTTTTTTATGGAGAATACGAGATAAATTACGGGAATTGCAGTGACGAATTTTTAATGGAAAAATGTAAATATTTACAAGAAAGGTTGCGAGACCTGTGTTTTGACACATGTAGTATAATTCTCTTAAAAGCCACAGCAGTTGTCTGGGAAAAAGTTCCTTTATTTTTCAACATAATCTTTTAGCTCGATACGCTTTTTCCAGCGATATTTAATAGTTTCTGTACCGTTTATAGTAAGAACTGTCAAACTCCTTAAAATATTCATCAACCACAGACTCCTCTTCATTGTTGGCAAATCTTTTGCCATCCAGCCATTTTTTCATTTTTTTTAATTCTTCAATATTGGTCATCGCAATAGTAGATGTGCGAGCTGGAGCATTTTCTTGATAAAACAAACTTTCTTTTTCACTAAATGCGGCCTTCTTTATACCACTCCCATTTCAGTCCACTGCTTCGACTGTTTCTTTGTCTCAGGTATGAAGTGCTGGACTTATGCCCTACTCATAATTATAAATCGACACAAAAAATTCGGCTTTATTATTGAAACATCACCAAACACTCTACCAAAACGTCTTCACGACGCTGTTTTTGCCGTCTTTCGCAAAGCTTTTTTTTATCATTTTGTGGATTTTTTTCCTAACCGTGCCTGGCGTGGACACCTCAATTGGTCGACCACTACGGTGTCCGTCTTGGAAGCTAGTACGGCCTCGTTTAAAGTCTGCCACCTAATATTTTACAGTCGAAGGGGCAGACTCCCCCAGAGCAAAATCTAGCTCGGCTTTAAGATTGGTTGGATTGAGACGTTTTGAATGGAAATATTGAATTACATAACGGCGCCAAATTTTTTCCATGTTTACAAATTTTCTGAGATCGTTTCCTTTTCATAGCTCAAATAAAAATACTAAACAACGCGAAACTTAAAACATATCTTTCTATATATCTATAAAGTTGCCACTTTCCCCCGAAATAATTTTTTTCCCAACTACTGTCACCATGTATACGTCAGGCAGGCTAGTCTTGGGACCGCCCTCGTATATGTATATAACGCTTAATGTATATGTGTATATAACACTAACGCTAAATGTGTCTTCATTTATTTCACATCTTTATTATTAAAGAACAGAAGTCATTCCCACCATTTATGGATATGGAAAATAAGAGATGGTGTCTTTGGTAGTATATTTTTTAGAATCTACCACTCTCTATGTATTGGCTTCTCAACCCACGTTCCGGGGTTCTGATTACAGATGCGGCAATTTGTTGGAATAGTAGTCGAAATGAAATCCCGAGTGTTAAAATAGCACACAATCTATAAAGGTGCCCGTATTTGGAGCACCGGCATAAAATTTCATCCAAAAATGAAGACTTAATGCAAAGGATACGTTAATTGAATTTTAAGACTTCACAAATAGCACGCTTATGGCCTTATTCATAATAAATAAAGTGTTAAAACTCTATAAATATGTTTGGATACGACTTTTAATTTAAAAACTCTCTCTACAAAAAAATTGTTGAAAATGTGCAGAAAATTTGTACGGGTTGTTTTTAAGGAATAAATATATTGACTAAAATAATCAATTAACTTCACAAAGACTGGATAGTACTCGAGCCGGCAAAAAAACTAATATGCCGTATAGTTGCGCTTTTTCACAGACCAGTGGTGCTCAGGCCGATTTATATTTCAGAAATTAATAAATTTTAGAACAAATTTCGCCGTTTAATAATCGGTGCATATTTCGATTTTGTATTTTTGGAAATGGTTTTTGCCGGTTTCCAATATTGAGACTATCTCCAATAGGTAGGAGTAACGTGTCTCAAAATAACAGCCTTTTTTATTTCTTACCATTTTTGTCGCTTAAATAATTAATTGATTTCATAGTTTCATTTGAAAAAGTTCCAGTTTATCCTAAACATAGCAATGATCGCCTACGTATCCATTTTCTGGATTTTCGCTGACTTTGACGTCCCTGGTTCCTCATCTATGACTTCAACCTTAATGCATTTACCGGCTTTTACTTCTTCCTTAGAGGGTTGAGTTTCCATGCGACGTTTACCGGCTTTTTGATAGCTGCCGTGACCGGCGGCGCGTTCGGATTCTTCAATGCTGTAGGGCTCAGTTTCCAAAGCCTTCAGTCGGCGTTTATGTACCTTTGTTCGGAAATGAGCCTGCATAGCACCATCATCGATGAAGTACTTTGCGCAATGAATGCAATAGAATTGGGCAAAACCTGGCTTTTCCAAATCCACAGGCTGATTGATTAGTTGGGCCGATTGTGTTTGCAGATCTTGGTCAATTTGATCGAGATCACGGGTACGATTGCGCACACGCCAACGGCGCTGGAGATGTGTATCACCGTAATGCATTTTCTTGCGTTTCTGTACCATACCCATTTCGTAAGCTGATTTTTACTGGAAACTTGGACGAAGAATGATATAAAAACACGTGTATTTGTTGTAAAGATGCAAAGTCTCAGCTGCGTAATATTTGTTAAATTCAAAGAATTTTTTATTCTTCTTCAAAACGTAGATTGCTGCAACTTATCTGACAAGTAAAATTGCTTATTACTGAAGATGTTCTAGAGTTTATTAATAACTTATCTGAGATACCTTAACATTAATCGATGCCCAAAAATTGTTAGACCACCACAGGTTTCCACACGTAAATAAACGTATGACAGCTGGCATAAATGTAGCAAGAGATTTTGACATTTCTGGCATTTTGATATTTGTGGCATTCATGCATGGAGTAAAGAAATATATCAAGAGAATTTTATTATTTAAAAATAGTGTTGGTGATGGCCGTCCGGTGGCGTTGAAATTGAAATAGCATTTGATGAAAATTTCACCTTAGGAACGTGGACTGAAATGAAAATGTCGTTATCGTTATATATTTACTTGCAAATGTGTTTATTTACAGCCAGAACTATGACAACAAATAAACAGATTTTTCATCATTTTATCCTATTTGAGAGAAATTATTTAGAAAATGAGTGGAATGATTGCAACATGAGTGATATGACTCGTCTGCTATTTACAGGTTCCCCCATTCACAATAGCAAACGATTTCTCTTGTCATCATTTAATCCATGGTCTGTGTTCATGGTTGCTCACTTTATTCATACAATTAATTCGTGAACGCCATCTATATGTGAAGTTCGTTTAAGTATATTTTAAATGTGTAGAAATAATCGCAGGTTTCTTCGCTATTTCAACTGAAATGATTGGCAACTCAAGTGTTACGAATTTAGAAATGCCAACGACAAAATAATGAAATAGAATTGAAAATAAATTCGGAATAAACAAAGACATTAAAATAATACTGTAATGAAATACTTCCATAACAATACACTAATGGTATCAAAGCTTAAAAAACATTTATTTCATACTGAAATACTGCATAAAATATTGTATGCTGATTGAGAAATTAAACAATTTCCTGTATTTTGCGATTTATCCCAATTCAACAGCTAATTTTCCAAATGTCAATGAGATGTTTTAATGAGATGAAATGGCAGACCACACAATATCAAATAATTGAAAATTCATATCCATATTCTTATAAGGAATTTGCTTAAAACAGTCTCAAATATATTTCGAGAGTTATTTCAATCATTCAAACAGAGTCAAGTATGATTTTAGTAGTCTTGGACTGGGACGTTTCTATAAAGGCTTTTCCGTATAGAATACAACACCTGTTTTATATAGAAGCGTTTGGAAGTATAATTTTCATAATTTTTTGTTAAATTTCAAAACCGGTATTTTACAGTTCTATGATGAAATAAATCGGGTAAAATAAAAACATTTCTACGTGCTTCCCAACCCGGCCGCCTCAGATTCTGATAATTTTGATATATATATATATTTATAACGTATTATTACAAAGCTGCAACAATTAGATCCAAACTCAGTATGAATTATGGTATATTGAAATTTTGATTTTTACATCCTGTTAAGCAGGTTTTGTGACTGTAGAAACAAATTATGGTTGTTTTAAGGCTGGTGCTATAATGACTTTTCACGGCGAAAATCCATGTAAAAAATGGCTGTGCACTTTGAAGCTAAATTTTGTTAGCAGGTAGCATTGTCGAAGAATATTTCCTAACACTAATTTGCAAACAGTTGTTTTATAAATAGCTGGTTTGAGGAACTGGTTTTATTTCAATAATTAAATTGTAATGCAAAAACAAATGGAAAACAACACAATCAATGTTGACAACACGATTATTTTTTTCACGAGGAAACAATGTTGTAGAATTTTTGCCCGTGTTAAAAAAGTAATATTTTGGTTAATTGTTGAACTAAATCGCAAATGCTCGGTTTCTGAAAATAAAGTTCTTCGGATATCGGAGGTATTTCCAATTTTTTCGTGTTGGTGTTATTTTTCACAAACCCCTGTAGTGGTTTAATGCTTTCTTTATATAACTTATAATTACGTATTCGGCGGATATACATACATAGTATGTTTCTTACGCCTAAAATTGTAAGTTAAATTTTTTTTTTTTTTAGTTTCGACAAGGTTTTCCAAGTACAATAAACGGCTTTTCTTATGTTCCACCTTATCTACATATATACTTGTATATCGGGGGTAACAGTAGATGAAAAAGTTTAACAACGACATAGCACTTTTGTCTGTATTAAAACACCCGAGCAGTGTCATACTCGTATATACAAGTTTTCGGTACTACCTCAGTATCGAAGTGAAAAAAAACCCAAGACTACACAGGAATCAGTATAGTAAACAATAAGCATCAGTATCACATAAATATTCGAAATTTACAGAAATTACTAGAGATATTGTTATACAAGAACCAATGATGCTGTTGGTGAGAGGTATCATACATAAGAATGAAGGTATCCTGGAATTAGAGAATGTGTAGTCTTCAAATGATGGAGAAAATGTAGCAATATAAGTCAATACCCGAAGCATTTAAACTTCTCTCAACTGGCCAAGTTACTCTTATATTAAAGTGAATTGACTTCGTTTTGATTGTAAAAATGATACCCCTGAAATTGAAAATATCAATTGTTGTTCAATATTTTAATACTCTGGAGAAAAAAGTAATTTTTTTAAATTAACTTTTATGCAGAAGATATTAACATTGTTATCATGCATGTGGACTTGATTATTAAGCTAAAAAAGATTTTGGCTGTTTTCCAAATCTTTCTCAAAAGTACAAAATATTTTGAAATGTTTATATATTTATTTACAGTTGATGCTAATGTTGGAAATACGTGGACTGCTAATTTCGACCTTGAAAACACTTTAGACTATATGGAATCTAAACTTAAATAAGTAATTATTCCTATTTCTTAAATTTCACATATATTTCACTTCATAACCTCACATAATAACTTTTCCATGGTGTACTCGTATTCGCTAAATAAAAATGCGAAATAATCTCTGGATGGAGCTATAGTAGGGTTAGCCGATTTAACAGCTAATTCTACTTGTATAAATATGCAAAGTTTAAATTTCTGCTAGGCATTCCGGCAACACATGTCTGGTCAAGACATTCTTAATAATTTTTATACGCGAAATTTTGGCAGTAAATACAAAAGTATATTTTTTTTATGAATTTAAAAGTGTATACGAAAGCAAATTAATTTCTTTCAAGGAGCACAGTATGTCAAAGGAATTCATGTTAAAAAAAAGAAAAAAAAAATCCACTCAAGGAAAATGTTAAATGTGCAATAAATACAGAGAATACAACTGCATAATAAATATTCTGTTGTTGTTTTCTGGAAAATTTTCACAGCATAATATTTTTGATTTAAGTTCTCTTGTAATAAAAACCTAACAATTTAGTTTTCTAAAGGAAAATGCTTTAAAATTTGGGATTTTCTAAATAAAACATGGATTTTTAAGACTTTGCAAATACAGGTTTGTGAAAAATCCCTAGTAATTAATGCAAAAGCTTCCAAAAAAAAGAAGGATATTCTTGTTGAGTTTTACATACAAATCTTAACTATATTTGTTTTCCGAATGTTTCCACAATAGGTTGTGTTAACAAATAGAAACATTCCTCGAGTTTTGTGCGACATTGAAATGAAGTCAACATCCAAAGGCAGCAGAGCGAACCTCCCCGAGTATCTCGGTTGAATACTCTTTGTTACAGCCCCAAATATAGAAACCTGAATTGTGCATTTCTAGTTGTCATTGATTGGTAAAGCTCTCAATATTCCATATGTTTCCGTTTCTTTGGTAATCCTTGAAACATTTAATTTTATTTACTCATCAGTCCAGCCACTATGGTTGTTGTCTTTTGCCTCTTCGCGTGGGCTTTTTGTGAAGTTGTCGAGTGTAGAGGAGTTCTTAGTATTCCGAAAATGTTCTACTGTTGACTTTGTAGATTGCAAATCAAACCAAAATCAAAATGTTAATCATTAAGTTTTATTCGAAGCCGTGATTACGAGACTACACTACACAAACTTCTAATGAATAGTATTATTTCAGGAGGTTGTTTGACAACGTGTTGAGCATGGCTACTGCCGCTGCTAACTCGAAACGGACGAGGCGGGGTGTTTAAGTGGTTGGGTGCAAGTTGCCCCTTGGCAGTTGGTCCTGCTGCGGCTGTGGTCGAGATTTGTAATCATTATCCCAAATAAAGTAGATGAGCACACACTCACACAAGTTTGTTTCCTTTTCCTGTATTCGCTTGACTTTTTGGACTGAAAAATACTGTCTGTTAGTGCCTTAGAAAATGGAAAATCAATGATAGCTTCACTAAACAGCATTAGAACCTAAGCAAATATCAACTGTTTATGTAAATAAACATGTAGCCAGGCCACACAGAGCAAATAGAGATTTTGTGTCTTAATACGCCTACATTCATTAAGAGTCGAGCGTCGATGATGATGACTACCGCCTCGCTGTCCTTCCCCCAAATACTACACCCTTGATTGTGCGAAATTAGCATTACCACACATAGCGCATTTTTAATTTGAAATTTTGTTTCAATTGTTATCGTGGATTCATTTTCATGTTCATGCGATGACAAACAAACAAATGAAACCACTTGAAACGCTGCAGATTGGGACGAATTACATTGATGCTCTCTGCCTCTCTATGCAGTGCTTGCACGACAGTAAGATTTAACGGTTGGCAAAACACCAACATCACAAAAAGGAGCTTAACAGTTGCATTTGGCACAGTGGTTACAACACATCTCGATTATTGCCTTATTCGATAATAAGAACATTTTCTTCTCCCATACGCATAAAAACATTTTTCAAATTGAACATTCCGTCTTGTCTATTTTATCTTTTTCTATATATTATATAGATAATTTAATGAATATTTAACGTATAGACAAGGGGACAGGTGCATAGTTGTGCAGGTGCCAAAAGTTCGGTAGATGTGAAGCTTTGCTATATGGCGTAGTTAAAAGTAATCCCTTATTTTTTGCGTGACATAGAAGGTCCGATTTATTTACAAGTACAGGGTGTCCGACTTGATAGTTCATATTAGGATGTCGCGAAGTAGAGACGTGGCAAATTTATTATGGAAAAATATTCGATAAACCAACGTGTTTTAATCGTTAAAACATTTTATCAAAATCAATCATCGATTACTATGAGGATGACAAAGTTACGCGAAATTTTTGGGAGAAATAACGTGCCAATAAGACGCACTACTTATCGTGTAGTGAATGATTTTGAAGAAAGAGGGTCTGTAGCTGATAGGGCCAAGCATGGACCACAACGTACTGCAAGATCATTACTACATTACTGCTGCTCAAGAAAGTGTTCAAAGCACAAGGATTTGCATTTGTTTCCATTTAAGATTCAGTTGTCACAAGACCTTCTTCCACAAGACCATTTACACTTCCGTAAATATGCCAATAGAATGTTACAGCTCGCCCATGACAACCCCGATTTTCATGAAAAAATCATAATGAGTGACGAGACACATTTTCATTTGAATGGATATGTGAATAAACAGAATAGTCGGTTCTGGGCAATGGAACGCCAACTGCAACGCCACAACTGCTTGCTTTGGGCTTGATTAACATGCGGTATCAACAAGACAGTGCCACATCGCATACAGCGAGGATTACAATGGAATTACTGCGAGACCTCTTTCCACAACAAGTTATTTCAAGGAATGGTTATATTGATCTGCCTCCATGGTCGCCTGATTTGACTGCTCCGAACTTCTTTTTGTGCGGATATCTAAAAAGCAAGGTTTATGCAAACAAACCAGAAACGCTTGAGCAACTCAAACTAAATATTCGTGATGAAATTTATGAAATACCGCGTGTAATGAGTAAGAATGTAATGAAAAATGTGCTCAAAAGGGCCCTCGTTGCTATTGCTAAAAATTGGGACAGTCGATTTTCACAAGCTCCTCTTGAGGTGAATTTTTTTACCAGCAAATTCATTCGCCTTAAGCAGTAAAAGATGACAATCCGTACTATAATGTGAATGCATAAGGACATCCTAACCAAGCTCACGGAGCTTCTGGCGAATTACTATCTTGAATCGGTCCTGGCTTGAATCGGTCCTCAGGGAATGCAATTTCGCCCCTATTGCCAAGGCTGCCGCCCGCTTCAATGTGATTACTTCCTTCGAATCAAAAGTTTGGCCGTGGCGGAGCAGCTTATCGTAGAAAATTCTCTGTTATTCTCAACAAATATTGTACAACAAAACCTTGCTGACCTTTAATTTTGGCTTGCCACCATTAACTTTGATTCACCGTGATGCGGCCACGACCTTTTTCGCATGGAATTGCCGTAAGTGTGTATATAACTATAATACGAGTACATACATATATTAGTATAATATAACGATTTGTGTTATTTTTTTTCAATGAAAATCGTAATTTTTTAGTACTTTTAATATCCACGCTTACAATTTGCATGATTTCCTAATCATCGAATCTATCAACTGCCATCATAAATTGATTTTAATTAACGAACAAAGTTTGAAAAATATAAGATGGTCGGGAGTAGTTCAGTAAATAACTTACAATGTAATATCAATAACACATTGAGTGCTATAAATATGTAATTGGTTAAATGAAAATAACCTTTATATTAACTGTAGCAAAACTAAAGCAATGTGTTTTGTCTGATTGTTTCAATCTTTTCAGAATTTTGACATCAGTATTATGAGAAACAGTATTGAGTTTGTAGATGAAATGAAGTGCCTCGGCCTAACACTTGATAAACGACTTGATTTTTGTGCTCATATTGATTCTATATTCCAACGATACTTTTCACTCTGCGGAAGTTGTACATTAGGAATATATTCCTTCCAATTCATATTAATGAGAGATTAGCTTATGCCCTGCTGGCGAATATCTCAAATCTTGGTTGCCTCAGGAAAATTGAGAGGATTTTTAATATGGTAGTAAGATATGTGTGTAGTTTGAGGCGCTATGATCATATATCACAATACGCTATACGTTTTTTACGTGTTCCCTTTAAGAATTATGTTGAATTACGAAGCAATAAATCATTTTATAAATTACTAATATCTGGTTCAGCACCTTTACTGCGAAGTAGATTCAGGTTCACTAGATCAACTAGAAATTCTCAACTTGTAATTCCTCCTTTATCAGGCTCTTCTATATTCTTAACATCATTACCGGTGCCCGTTTGCAGAGTTTGGAATCGGCTCCCTCTGCGTCTACGAAATTTTGCTTATTCAAATCAAGTTTTCCAACGCTTCAGTAGCCTATTTTACATTATGAACTCAATTTCGACATTTGGCTTTCCTTTTTTACTGTATTTGGTTGGGGAACCTTAATATGAACCTTGCTTTAACATTTGAATTTATATCGTTTTTAACTTTTATTTATTATTATTATTATTTTTTTTTTTTGAATATTTAATATTGTATTTAATTATTTTGTATTTTATGTGTGATATTATACAGGGTGAGCCATAAGGGTGTTGGCGGTTTAAATATTCAATTAAAAAAAACTACGAAGCATAAAAAAAATATATTTGTATTTTTAAAAAGAAGCATGGGAATTTTTAAGACTTAAAAATAATGTTGTCCAAATGGCTTCCCTCGGCTGCTTGACACTCTTGGAACCGAAGTCGCAAATTTTGGAAAACTCGTTGAAAAGTTGTTCTCGGTATTTTGTTACTTTCCTGAATAATGTTCGTCTTCAACTGCTCTAAATTGGTCGGATTAATCTCGTAGACTACCGATTTGAGGTAGCCCCATAGAAAATAATCGCATGGAGAGAGATCGGGGCTACGTGGGGGCTATTCAATATCCCCCCTTTTCGAAATGAGTTTTCCAAGAAAAACATTTTTCAGCAGCTCTATGGATACCCTAGCCGTATGACATGTGGCTCCATCCTGTTGAAACCACATCGTCGAGGTATTGCCTTGAAGTTCTTGCAAAGCTGGCACCAAAAAGCCTGCTAGCATGTTGCAATAATTGTTTGCTCTAACCGTCATCGCATGCCCTCTTTCGTCCTAAAAAAAGTATGGTCCAATAATACCGGTTGACGTTATCTCAGCCCACACGACCAGCTTAGGGCTGTGAAGTGGACGTTCATGCAAGCGTCGGAGATTAGTCTTGGACCAGAACCGACAATTTTGCTTGTTCACATGGCCATTAAGGTGAAAATTGGCCTCATCACTAAAAATCACGTTGTTGAAATTGTTGAACCGCTCTGGCATCAAATTGACAAAGTTAAGTCGGTTATTGGCATCATCGGGTTTTAATTCTTGGACTATCTGAATCTTATAAGCCTTCAAATGCAAATCACGTTTCAAAATTCGTCGTAAAGTTGTTCTTTTGACATCCAAAGACTGACTTCTCTTACGTGTTGACTGTTGCGGATTTCGCTGAACTGAAACACGAACACGCTCCAAAATGTCGGCTAATCTTGCAGAAACTGGGCGACCACGAACCGTAATTGGTACTATTGAGCCGGTTGTATCGAACATTCTGATCTATTTTCGTATCACATTGGCGCTTTGAACTTCACTTAAATCGTGTAAACCGTGTTCATGCCGATACAAACGTCGTGCAGTAATCACTGATTTATTGTTTTCGTAATACGCTCGGACACAAAATGCACGCTGCACTCCCGTGTACGGCTCCATGGCGACTAAATTTCCAGGTAGCGGCGCAGGGAACAACATATCCCCCCGCCACCCCGCGCCGCGCATTACCGAGAAATTGAAGAATTAAGTCGCCAACACTCATATGGCCCACCCTGTATAATTAGCCTTTTTCGCTTTCCCGATGTACCACGATGTATGAATAATTGAAATGAAATGAAATGAAATGAATTCTGTTAAAGGTAATTTTTAAAAAGATGAATTTAGTGCTGGTAGAGGTAAGTTCTAAGGTAAGGACCAATAAACAGACCAAACCAGTAATGCGCAGAAAGATCCTATACTAATGTGTAGCAAATTGACTTTGTCCATGGTTTTCTAGAAATTTTCAACAACCACGTTCACAGTTAGGGTGGCTAATTAAAAACTATAAGAGTTCGAATGGACCATTCGCATATTTGTTATATCAACTACCATACCATATATTGTTTATAATTAGTAAACAATTAGTAGAATTGCTGAAAGAAATGCTGAAAATTTCTCATTTTTCTGGAGGGGGACATGAGAAAGTTTCTTAAAACTATGCCGATTTTGCTCTATTTCAGTATTAACCTGCCTACATCTAAGAGGTATCAATTGTTATGCCAGATTTTAACTTTCTATCTTCATTCGGACGGATGAATGGATATGATTACTTCCACGTTCAGGAATTTGTATGCTGTATGGGGTCTTAGTTGTTACAAACAGAAAGAACATCCTATGGAACATATTATTGGTGCTTATATGGTAATAGGGTACCACATATTTTTATTGAAACTCCAAAATCTTGCAGGTAAGATAAATGATTACCATCTCCGTCTCAAGCTTGCTTTTAACCCAAAGTCTAAATCATAGCAGCCCCATGATTTATACAGATTCTCGTATATTCTGGAACCACTGTACTGTAATGAAATTATGCAAACGCCGCCAATATTCAGCATTCGCTGCGTAGAGTGAGTCGGTTCGGTAATAAAGTGTTTGCTGGATTTTCGGGGATGGTGCAAAAACTCCGCCCGCCTATGTAAAGTACAATTGCTGTTGATGCTGTGGCAGCATCAAATTTACTTTTGCACCCAAAACTGGAAGGAGTCGCGTGTGAATATTTAAATTTTATTAAAGTGATTTATGCCCAAGGGGGAGGTTTCGTAACCCGATGATGACATGCACCCAGTCAGCCAGCCAGCCAAGATTTGTCGCTGTGGTGCTGCACATAAATATGTTCTTTTTGTTGTTGTCGCAGTTTGTGACTGCGTTTATCTATCTATTTGTGTGACGGGTGTTGAAAAGCTTAGTGGCTGCTTACGATAACCGCACGCGACGACAAATGACTGTGACTGTTTGACTGCCACAACGGCGACTTTCACATCACAGTGGAAATTGTAACTCATAGTCAGTGCAAAAACATTTATTATTTTGACTTCAGGATGGGGAAGCAAATAAAGGCGGTCTCTCCCCCACATCGTGTTATGGCGCAAAATGTCTGACAAGTTTTTAAATGTTATTACATACAAATGGAAATTAATTTCTTGACTAATTACATTTATGATGCTTATATTTATTGGGAGAGTTGAGAGAAAGCTTTGCTTTGGAATTATTTTTCAATAAAAGTGTTGCAAGTGTTGTCAAAGATAGTTGGTGTTTTAAAAGAACAAAGGTCCGATATGATATTTACCCAAATAAATGGCCGAGAAGGTTGCATTATTAATCCTCAAATGGGGATACATTTTATGCAATCTCGCTGAACATACAACACTGCCACAGTTAAATTTATTGGAAGCTGTTTCGCTTTTCCATACATTTTTCACAAATGTAGAAAAAACGAATGGACTTACAAGTACACCCCATAGTTTCGGCCGGGCCATAACTTATGTACCCACTACCAATTATTACATTCCACATTTCCAGTTGGTACCGTCCATTGAAAATGTTGCCGAGCCTTTCCGGTATTTATTGAATGCAATCATATGAGAGCGGTCCCAAGACTACGGTCCTGACGTATAGATGGTGTCAGTAGTTTGGAAAAAAAAATATTTTGGTGAAAACATGTTTTAAGTTTACAGTTTACAGTTTTTTACAGATCGCCTCAATTATTATTTTAATGGTCTGCTTGAATTTGGTCAAATTGGTTGGTTTCGTTTTTTACACTTCTTGCTTGACATAACCCCATAAAAAAAGTCTGGTGCAGTCAGGTCAGGTTACCTTAGGAGCCTAGCGAAAAGTGCAGTTTCTGAATAATAATTTATTTGGGAATTTTCATTGGAGCTTCGGAGTTGTTGCTCCGTCTTGCTGGAATCAAATGCTGTTGAAGCGACGCAGTTCTGGGTAAAAAAGAACTCCTTCAATATCTTTAACTAATGGTCTTCATTGACAGTTGACAGATGACAGTAGAACTATTCGTGCGCCACCCTGTATTAGAGGAAAAACGCAAGTCCCATTCCACCGACACTATGATGGCCAAGGTGGTTCATCTAACAAAGTTATGGCGATAAATGTTTCGGTACAATCTGCTTAATTCACAGTTATTATCTTCACCAATGAAAAAAATAAATAAATAATAATGGCAAATGTTATTGGAACAAATGTTAAAGAGCACAAATGTTAAAAGGGTCTCTAGTCATGCTGCCTAAATAGGGATTTATTTCTATTTTGACAGCATGAATTTCGCATAAATATTTTCGAAATCAATTGGACAGCATAGTTCGTCGTATTCTGAACATAATTTTGTTAAAAGTCGACCCTACTCCTTCAGTTTTGTACTTTAAACTGAAAATACCACTTGTTCAGCTGTAAGTACACAAGAGCTTTTTTGGATTGGTGGTGGCTCAGTCACGTTCACGTCTTCCTAAATCATGTATTCCCTTGTATCACTTCCTTTTGTATTACTTATTTGTGTAATCTAATAAAAATTCAGCCATAAACCGTAACAAACGTCATACACAAGACGACACCATAAAGAAAACTGTATCAATCCGGGTGGATCATGGACTATGACGTTTAACAGCCGCATACCAAATGTAAATATTTAATTTTGTCACAGTGGAACTGATACGATTTGTTACGCGTGTGGCCGACCTGCCTCTGTGCGTGATGCTGCAGAGGAGATGAGATAGCATCAATAACAAATAATCGGAACCCGCAAAATTTGCTACGCAACATAAACAGAACAAGTGTTTGGGGTTTCCAAGAGATTTACTAGGGAGACGCAAAATCTTCGTAAATGTTGCTTATGGGACTTTGTATGTGGGCTTGCTGGCTTGTTCTCGTTGCGCCAATTTGTCAAGCAAGTTTCCTCCCTAACATTTACCCATTGATTTTGCTTTGACTATCAGTCGAGGTTCATTCTTGTAAGGTTTACCGGGCATTGTAATAAAACTGACCGCAACGAATTTTCTGTGATTGGGTTGCACTCTCAAAGTGTTCTTAATCAGATTATGTTATTAAATGAATGGTCATTTGAAATATTTTTGTTAGACATGAGGATAATGTACGATAGCAGACATGCAAGTGGAACGTGGTGTTTGGAATTACACGTGTTTTCTAGAGCGTTTTTTCGCTTTTTGTTGTTTTAGCTTTTTAGCATCAAGTATAAATAGGTGTGTATGTTTTGTTAAGTCTTTTTGTTCTTTTTCGTTGGTTGTGAAGAAAATCATGACAATTTTATTTGGTGGCTCACGATGGACAATACAAAGTAAATTTTTTGTTTGTTCTGAATATGCACTCCAATGGCTCGTACGTTCCCGAAGATTCAAGTTGTTGCCAGATTCTTGACATCGCTGGGGTGCTGGCATTTTTGATCAATAACACCGGTCCCTAAGATAATTTCACAAAAAATCAACCAGTTTGTGACCGCTAAATTATGATAGTTTAACAAATCCCGTAGCAAGATATAGAAAAAAACACTGTTTAAATCCAATACATTCACTACATGATTCTGTACATTTAAAATTTACTTTGTTGGATTGTATAATAAAGATTTGCCTTCCCTCGTGGAATCGAATGGACTCCACCACTATACTCTTCATGCTCTTCATGCTTTTATTGGAGGGTCATATAATTGACTTTGTTATGACTTTACTTGTCCTGCTATCACTTTAGGACGTTTAGACCTTCCTATTGAAAAGGAATACGAGGGCGGTCCTAAAACTAGCCGACCTAACAAAGAGGGCACGAGAACGTTGGGAAAAATGTTCTTTATTTTTCAACATAATATCCTTTCAGCTCGATACACTTTTTCCAGCGATATTCAATAGTTTCTACACCATGTTTATAATAAGAATTGTTAAACTTCTTAAAATAGCCATAAGCCGCTGGCTATACATCTTTATTGTTGGCAAATCTTTTACCACCGAGCCGTTTTTTCACGTTTGGAGATAGAAAATAGTCTGAGGAAGCGAAATCTGGCAAATAAAGTGCGAGATGAAGCAATTTAAAATTTAATTCTTTAATTTTGGACATCGTGGAGCGTAGCTTTGATAAAACAACGCTTTATTTTTCGTTAAATGCGGATTATTTTTCCATAACTTAATCACCTAAACGCTGCTATAAATTAGCAAAACATTCGCCGTTGATGGTTTTTCCTTTCTAAAGATAGTCAATGAAAATAATTCCAAGCGCATCCCAAAAAACGGACGCTATGACCTTGCCTGCAGATGGAACCGTGTTCGTCTTCTTTGGACATGATTCTCCCATTCCAGGAGATCTCAGGTGTGAAGTGGTGGACCCATGACTCGTCCATGGTTACAATTCAACGCACAAATTCGGCTTTATTGCGACGAAACAGCGCCAAACACTCCACTGAAACAAACAGCAGTCTCATCTTAAAATCTTCGGTAACACTTTTTGAAATGTCTATCATTTCAGTTAGCTCACGCACTTTCAGCCGACGATCATCCAATACCATTTTGTGTATTTTCTTTTTCTTAACCGTGTCTGGCATGAACACCTCAATTGGTCGACCACTACGGCCTTCATCTTAGAAGCTAGTACGGCCTCATTTAAGTTCTGCTACTCAATATTTTACAGTCGTAAACGCAGGAGTAGATTCCCCCAGAGTAAAATCTAGCTCGGCTGTAATATCGGTTGAACTGAGATCTTTCAAACGAAAATATATAATTACATAACGGTTTCCTTGAAACCTTAAACATATGTTTTATAAGGTTGTCACTTTTCACCAAAAATAATTTTTTCAAACTGCTGGCACCATTTGTACATCGGGTCGGCTAGTTTTGGGAAAAATCGAATCAAAATCGTTATGAAAAATATCATTTATATTATTCGCAAAAACAATCAGGTTTTTGGGCGACAAATTTGAGAAGATTTCCAAAATTATGCAGTTGAATCAGAGAAAAATGAGTCAAAGTGTTTGTCTTTTTAGGTGTAGGTAAGGATAAGAAAGGGGGAGACAGACCTTCAAACATAATAAACAGTTTTGGGGTGAAATGGAGGGCGAGGTTGTGGAATGACATTAATATCGAGGATAGGGTAAATTCGATGAGCTTGCACACATTCTATTTTCAGACTCATTTAAGTCTCAGAATCAAGAGGCATTTGTCAGATTTGTAGTGTTCTGAAAATTATAAAAACAAAGTTTATGCTACTGCGCTCCCCTTCTGTAAGGACATCTGTAATTGTGGAGAGAACACTTTTCTACGTTATTAGCAAGAAACACCACATTCGAAGAGCCCTATGCTTGACTTTTGGGCTATGAGACTGTTTTCTTAAACTAGACCTCTAAGAAAACGAGTTTCTTTGAGCAACGTGTTGCCATTCCATTTTGCGGCAATGAGTAGTGGTCTGTCTGATGTGGTAGAAATACGTCAGCAATTAGACAGTGTATGGAAATAATTTTGGAATTAATTTTTGGGATCAGGATTTTTCTGCAGTGTTTTAATATTCTTTTTTTTTATTTCATTTTAATTTATTTTTATTCAGGATAACAATTTTCAGTCTTAAGACCGATTTCATTAAATTACAATACTATAACATATCTTCTCCATTATTTAATAACAAATGCATTATAAAACTTTACAATACTAATGTTATAACAATTTTGTGTATCTTAATAGCAGAAAAATATGATTTACAATGCACCCTACTTCACTTATTAGTATTTTTTATTTTGTATGTTTTCTTCCTAATGTACAGAATTATAACTTTAATTGGAATTTACAGCTACTCCATAATATAACGAAAAATTTAATAACAGATTAAATGGGAAAAGTTAATAACTACCAGTACAGTTTTTATAAAGTTTTCTGGCAAATTTTTCATGTCACATATTCAGTATTACTTATCACAACTTACTTACATGTTTATTTGAAATAATGTTTCATTTAACTCAATGAGTGTCGGTTATCCCGAAGGAAGTTTACTGCTACTATACAATCAATTACACAGAGGAAATCATAGTAGCACAAACAGTTTTCTAATAGTATTCTAAAATTGAATTAATATTTAAAATGCAATGAGAATATTGTGAAAAATCGTTAAAAATCTGAACAAGCATTTAAATATCTCAAGCATAAAACCCCATTTAAAGATAATGCGAGAACTGGTGCATTTCTATTATACCTGGTCACTTAATGTGCCACGCTGAAATACACTATTGAGTGTGATGGTTAAAGAAAATTATATTTCTTTGAAATGTTTTAAAAATGGTCCAGCTCACGAAATTATTTCCACAAAACTAGATGCGAAATGTTCTATGAATGGATTTGAAACATACCATTCTCTTTAGAGGGATTCATGTTAAAGCAGTCTAATGACACGTTCATCAGTTAAAGAACAGCCGCGTATTACGTCATGTGTTCTGAAAAGGCGGTCCAAACGCAGGTCATTAGGGCAACCACCGCAGTTAACACGACAGGTAATATCTTCAATAAAAGCCATGTAATACTTGCGTGTGCTGATGTTATGGACATCATTGGCCGACAAATGTTACTGCAGCCTCCTCAAGGAAGAGTTATTTATTTTGGTTATTAAATGAGTCTACTCAATAGGAGCGAAGCCCGAACATTGGCAAATACAACTTTGTCATGGTGTACGATTTTGTCTCCTTCTGCTGTAACGTCAATGAAATTAGTGATTTCAGTCTGGAAATTATACCTATAATAAGGCAAGAGTATTGCTTGAAAACAGATATTAATAGAGGCTTAGCTAGCGTTTTAACAAATAAAAAACAAAATGTACTAATTGCATTTGTCAAAACTTAATGTGCCGGGATGTAGAATAAGCTTTAAAGAGGGAAACACTTGGATTTCTTATCTAAGCGTGACTTATAATGGATAACATTTTCAGTCGACAAAAACGACGGTCAAAAGGTACGAACGAAAGGACGGCTACAGATAAGTTTTATGAAAGCAAGTAATTGAAATGCTTGTACAGAAGCTTGTACTGTCTACAAACGGTGCCAATAAATGATAAATGTCTGATATTTGCATGGAATTTTGCTTATAACTAAACCTTGGATCAAGAGATCTCGGTTGCAAATTGAAACAGCCATAAAAATACATATTAAAGAAGAGAGTAGAGCTTACATTACAACATGTAATCTGGCAATTATGTTAAACAAAATTGAATCTGAATTAAGGTACCTTGGCTTTTTTTGTTAATATCATGCGATAATGCGCTAACAATATCTAATGCCATATTTGTAACTGTATGCAATTTTGATTAATATGAATGTATTTGTGTCTCCAGACGATTTCACCAAATATTCTTTAATTATTGGTGAAAAATCTTGTTTACAGTCAATTATGACCAGAATTTTTTGCTGCTCAGAAACTAAAGAAAAACAACCTCTAACTGCGAGTGTCGCCACCAACACAATGATGCGAGGCAATGTCGTCATTATTGTCAGTAATTCAAACATGCCTTTGCTCCAAAAACGTTTGATATCTCACGTTTTTTGTTATTGTCATACCCTACGCTCGGCAGAGGTGGAGAAGAGATTAATAATGGGTAGGAAATTAAGGAAAACGTGCTCTATATAAAAATACAGTAGTATGGTATTACAAAGGTCGACATCTGACCAACGGCCCAGAAACATAGCCTGATTGGGGAAAGCAATTTCGCCCACATATTAATTTGCCAGGAAATTAAGGGAAATATGTGCACTTCCCGAGAAACCAGTGATGAAATTTTAGTACCAAATTTCACAAAAAGCCATGTAAATAGAACACAGTTTAATTGCAAAATAAAATCGGGAACTAAAAAAGCTAATTTAAATGTTGGAATATTTTCTCAAATGTGAGGGCATTTGAGATGGTTAGCTGGTAGACGCGACTGTCATGCATATGATCATGGTTGCTAACCCGACTACCATTAAACGGTAGTCAACTCTACAGTGAGTCTTAGAATAGAATGCGTGTAAGCTAATTAAATGTAGTCTCTCACATCCATGGAATGCAAGTGAATTTATTTTTTTATTGCAATTAACAGGTGATTTGAAATGTGCTATTGCTTACAAAAATTTATAGCTTTTTCCGAAAAGATCCCGTTTATATTCATTTTGAAAATTTTACTATTGTTGTTTAGAAAATTACAGAAAATAAAGCATTACAGTTAGTGTAATAATGCATTACAAACCTACTGAACAATTTAAGAATTTTTAAGCTAGCAGTATATATTAAATATTCACAATTAAAAATACGTGAAATTTAAATTATGATTTATAAAAAAAACAGCTGTTAGAACATATTTTGTACATTAAAAATGGATTTTTTTAAAACAACCTTGAAGAGACTAACAAATTATTTTCATTACTAAGTTTTAATAATTTTAAACTGAAAAGAACGACTTCGTACCTATCATAATATTTGTCCAGGCTCATTTAAAATCTTTTCTAATAAAGATCATGACTTTCAGTTTCAATATCTGGTCTCTAAACCAAGAGAAAATATTAATTAATGCAGTGCTAAGCTGAATTTCATTCGGTATAGATATTCGAAGGTAATAGGGGACGATTGATTGGAATAGTTAAACCTTTTTTTGTAACCAAAATGTAGAGAAAGAAAATATGGAGATATCCAATTTCAATTTTCAATTTAGATTTCCGGGGATTTCCGGGGAAACTGAAAATGAAACCAAGCAAATTCCCGGGAAATTGCAGAATGCATATATTTAGCTTAATTAACATCTGTATGTTACAACAATATTCAAACACTTAGTTCATATAGACTCTGACTAAATAGTAAGCTTCACAAAGTTTCGTTCATAGAATATTTGCGTGATGCAGCCCTAATTTATCAAACAAAATTTCCGTATCATTTTAGTATCTCCAAATAATGAATGAATTTCATAGGCCCGTACCTGTGAAATGTACTCGGACTTTCTGGTAGACCTCCCAAGTGGAATCAATTATTACTACATTTTCTCTCTCATAAGTAGTTGGATTCCCTAATATGACTTTATTTTAACTGTCTAAAGCTCACGTGTGTATGCTTAATACCTCAGAAAAAAAGAAGAAAAAAACGTTTACTAACGACGTTACCAATTAGTACATAAACAGAGAACACTTCCTGCTTCCAAATAGCTTCATCCATCAGAGCCACAAAACATCTTGGGCTTGCTGGCTGGTTGGTACTCGTCGTACTTGCCATCGAGGCAGACGCCAACAGCCACAGCTCAGCGTATTGTAACTAACATCAATGAACTGAAGTAGAAGGGGCTGCCTGCCAATGTATTTAGTGTTCTGGTATCGAATCGAATGGTTATAAAGCTTGTTGCTAAATAGCTGGGCGGAACATGATGCGATGATGGGCAATTATCTGCGGGAGGTCTTGTTTTCAAGCGATGTTCATTATCAGTGAGTGGTGCCTGGCAATGCCGGTCATCGTTTACTGTGGCTGGACATGGGAGTCTATCGGATCATCTGTGTGTCCGTACTCGCTTGTACATAAGTACGCATATTAGTGTCTCTACTTACTTGAATTGGGCTGCTTTTTCGGGGACTGTGAAATTCCGTGAAGTTTTTTAATAGGTGCAAATTCAAGACAAGTAAGTGCCGGCAATTGTATTCGATACAGCTGTACACGAGCCCCAGCCAAACTTACCCCATTATGGCAATTGGAGTGTGCACGTAGTGACTACACGATCATCATCGCGATGGGTTGAATGGGAGTCTGCTTGTGACTGGTTCATTGCGTCCACATTTTGGGAAGAGAGAACCTAATTTCAAGAGAAGGCGCCAGGCGACTGAACAAATGAATAAAGGCGTTTTTTAAGTCGCGAAACAACGCAGCAACACAACACGAAAGTAACAAACTTGCCGTAAAGCAAATGTGTATTATGTGTGTGATATATCCACGCGGATGAAAACACTCGTACATGGTTATCGACAAACAGCAACTTTCATTTCAATCGATCAAGGTACGGTACAGCACAGAAGACACTGAAGAACATAACAATGATGCGTGAAAATGTTTCTGACCACATGAAATGTTCATTGAATCTGAGAAGATCGTCCAGTCTTTTTAGCATTTTAGACATTTCTATGTTAAGTCTAAATACCGCATTTGCAAGTGGGATTTCAGGAAAATTGGGATACTGAACTAGTTTAACCTCATTATCACTATCAAATGTTGAACATTTTTTGAAAGTTGGTTCAAAAACTGAGCAATAACTACATATCTATTAGATGTGCTATTTGGCAATAGATGGCGCCAGCTGTAAGTGGTAGTCAATTCTGCCATAACCTAAACGCCATGAGCCAAGCTTAGGCATATGGTAAACATACCGCCTCGACACAATAGTGATTTTCTTTTGACCTCATATTCTTTTGGTCGTGTGAATATGTATGATTTTCTGCCAAATAATCGTCATATGTGGGAAGTATTGATTTTCTTCTTCCAATCGAAGAAAATGGCGGCTGAAGCTCATTGAGAGCTTCAAAACGTTTAAGGAGATGCTGCTTTAAGTAAAACAACGTGTCGCGATTAGTTCCTTCGCTTTAAAGACGGTGATTTTGATGTTGATGACCGTTCGTGTGAAGGAAGACGAAAAACCTACTGATTTGACGGCATTGCTTCATGGGGATCCGTGCCAAACGCAGGTAGAGCTTGCTTCAGTATTGAGAGTTACCCGAGAAAGTATTTGCATGCGTCGGGAATGATTCAAAAGCAAGGAACTTGGGCTCTTTATGAATTAAAGGCAAGGGACGTTGAGCGTCGTTTTTTTGCCTGTGAATAACTACTTCAGCGACAAAAAGGAAGGGTTTTCCTCATCGTATTGTAACGGGGGATGAAAAATGGGTTCGTTACAGCAATCTAAAGAAAAGGAAACCATGGAAGCTGCCCGGTTATGCTTCTACGTCGTAGCCTCGGCCAAATATTCACGCTGTGAAGGCTATGATCTATATATGGTGGAACCAGGCCGTTGAAACCAATCGAAACCATCACTTGGGATCGGTATCGACTTCAATTAATGCGTTTGAGCCGAGCTCGGCGCGAGAAACGCCTACAATATAAAACCTACCTGGAAACGCTGAAATGGGAAGTCTTACCTCATCCGCCATATTCTCCAGATATTGCGCCGTCTGATTATAACTTGTTCCGTTCGATGGCCCACGGTTTGCCTGATCAGCAGTTCCACTTACATGACGACATCAAGGAATGACTAGATTCGTGGATAGCCTCAAAATAGTTTTATAGTTTTGAATAGTTTTGCAGTAACGGAATTCGAGCTTTGCCAGAAAGATGGGAAAAAGTAGTAGCTAGCGATGAGCAATACCTTTAATAAATAATCTGTAAACATGTTTTCATATTAAAGTTTCATTTTTATAAAAAAAAAAAAAAAAACAAAACAGCTAGAACTTAGATGCGCACCTAACATAAATAGACTTTTTTCCATAATTTCATTGGACGAATTAGTTTCTACACATTTCTAACCAGATACATTTCTTACTTTTGTTGGCCACTGTTTGTCTGCTATCAGACCTCCTTTTTTCTGACTGATTGCAAGTATTCTTCCTATCAATGTGTAAATGAAAATATCTCTAAAATTATTAGTTCTTCGATTATGCTGATTAAGAAATTGACGATATCATTGATTCATTTACTCTCGAGCATTCATAACACAGAGCTAATACGACATCCACACGCATACATATATATACTTATATATAAATGCATCATTATTTTAATTTCCATTATTTTCTTGGATATTTGTGATGTGTCGGAACAAGGAGCACCGAAGACGTTGAGGGGAATACAAAGCCTAGTCCTGAATGGTCTGTATGTACGGTAGATGTAGTAGTAGTAGCCGTGGCAGTATGGTCGATGTGCAGAGTAGTGCAGCGTAGAGTATGTTATGTCTTCATTTACGAGTGTTGTATGCTCAGCAGATGGATTTGTTTACATTCAATTAAATCTTAATACCGGGCACAAAAGCATTTGCCTTCTGTGTTTGGTTGTTGTGCACAAGAACAACAACAGCAACAACAATTGAAGAAAACTACCTTGGCTTTATGTGCAGACATTTATATCTAACTACAGTTCCGTGCCTAGTTTTGAAACTATGAAGTGAAAGGATAACACTTATTCTTATTTCTTCAAGCATAAAATCATTATGTCTCTGTGTCTGTGTTCGTATGACTGAACGTCTGTATGTGTTGATGACTGGCCTGTATTCTTCTAAGAGGGCATGTGTTTCGTTTTTTGCAAACTTGTATACAACACTTCGTGGGAAAAAATGATTGATTGATAAGGATAATTGTTAGGAATTGTTGAAAATATGATAGCAGTGTGGTGGTTCGGGATATACTGAAGTTTGTGGTGGTCGTATGTGGGTGAAAGATGAGGGCTCCCGATTGCTAAATATGTCTGTAGGGAAGATACGTGTAGGGGGTAATATACAAAACTTTTTAAAAAAAGTAAATGTAACATTGAGAAGGCATTTGTCCATGAAAAAAGAGAGTTTCGTGCAGTGGGTGCCGCGTTTGCAGAAAAATGTTAAAATTGTTTAGCGCATAGCAATGTAATATACAAACCCTTGACCATAATGCACAGGAATTTTTAGAACAAATAGGGAATCGAAGACGGATTTCAGGCGGCAAGAGCGAACAGATTTCTTATAAAGGAGACAATTTTTATTTGAACTATACTATAATACGATGTCTTTAATCCTGCTGATCTTGATGCATAGTGTCAACATAGACAACAAAGAATTGAGTTCAGATTTTGCATAGCTCAGTTGATGATCTTTAAAATTAAATTGTGGATTTCGGAATATCGTTCGAATATCGAATATCAGAATATCGAAAGATTGAGCTTTTGGAGCAAGAATATATTCGATAATTATAATTTTTACTGGTGTACAGGTTTTACAGGCACTATTAGTCATATTGCACCTTACTTAGTATCCTGTGCTCCTGCTCCAATTCACCATACCTAGTTTTGACAGTGATTTATGAACGTAGTTATTGAAACGGAGTTTTCGTGAACTTCTTTTGCTCTTGCCCTTGAGTTCGATGCCGGAGACGTCCAGCTCTAGCATATCCATTTGTGCCACAACCCTGGATTCTGCTCCGTACAGCAAAACAGCTCCCACTGTGGCACAGGGATTTTTGTTAGTCAAAAGAGGACTTTGTCATCTGTTTGTAAACAATACTCTTCTCCTAATTTTTCAAATAATATTAATTTCATTAATATCCAACTCAAGGTAGATAAAATTATCCACCACGACAAAATTGTAGTTGCCAACGTAAACACGTCCCACGCGACCAGACTCTTTTGGACATCGAAATAGATAATTTGGTTTTATCCTCATTTACTGCCAGACTCACTTTAGCTGGCTTATAAGGTTGCAGTAACATCTCACAGTGTTCATTCCTTATAATAGGCTGGCTCAAGTAGCAGATTGCACAGTATTTTGAAGAGGCCACCATTGCCCTGTCTAAAGCCTGGTTTGGTATAAAGCCATGTTTGTATTGCCTTTTTTAAACATAGGACGTAATACGTTTATATCATCTGGCATGCATGGCTTGATAAAAATCGTCCACCGCTATTGGTCTTACACAGCTCTGTCGGCAGGTCATGAACTCTCACAGCATTGTTTTTCTTAAGTCGTAACACTGTTATTCTGATTTATTTTTTGGCTTAGTGCTTTGCAAATTACGTCATCGACGATAACTTGTGGTGTCATTCGGAATCGACAACTTACAAAAGAGTGCCCTGTATAAACGTTTCACGTTATACATGTTCGAGACGGGATTTGTATTGTTGTCATTGCAGAAGCTAACCCCATGCCCTAACTCTTCTTTTTAGTCTTCTGGTCAAAATTTCCGGTTTCTCTTCTAACCCTAAAACTTTGCACAACCTCGCTCTTTTCACAACTGTTCCGTTCGCCTAAAAGAATCACACTTAACATCTTTTCCATATCCTTATATAGTTCCTGCACAGTACACGATAATTGGCATTGGCATGAACGTTGCCATATCTACAACATTATTTTCTTCAAATGATATGTGAAATGTTTCAACATGCTTCCATCATACGTCCGATGAATTGGATTAGGGGCATTTAGTCGTAGTAATTTGGAGATATTGTGACGTACATTTTTCGATCTGTCCATTCTCATACGTACATTAGCTACAACCAGGTGATAATAGGAGCCTATGCTAACACCACGTATTACATGCATATCCATTGCTCTAGAAGATTTCTTACCATGTGATCAATCTGGTGCTTTTCGAATTGTAGTCAAGTTGCCTTACGGATACCTTTGTGTGCCCAACAGTTTCCATGGTCCTGCACAAAACCTTAATTAAACATATCATATCTATATATTTACGCTTCTCTGCAAGGTAGTTGGAGTAATTGTTACAATTTTTGCGTCGAATGCATCCATAGTATTTCCAGGACAGCGGTGATATCAGCTTTAGATTTGCTAAACACATCCGCCGAACGAATACAGGCACCTTCCTTATATTTAAATCTTTATTTAAAATCTTAAATCCTTATGAATTTTGTGGAGGAGGCTTATCAACAGGTTCCGTTTTATTCTTTTTCCGCACTTTCTGCATTTTCATAATAACATTTATTTAGGATGAGCTGATTATCAGCTGTCCGATCCTAGTACTGAGGCTGCTATTAACAATAGTCTGGCTTAAAAAAAGCTGGTTTTCGGTAGTAGATATTATCCACTCACCTAAGACGCAACTGGGTCAGCATGCCATTTAGGTTACCTAAACTAACCGCCTTCTCATTTCAGCTATCACTAGGCGGAAATTTAATGAAATCGCAAGGGAATATAAAATTATACACTATCTAATATTTCTTGATGATTTTATGTACATAATTCCCACGTGAGACGTTTTATTATCGTATCCCTGACTGCAGAAGCACTCAGCTTTGTGTTTATTTATTTGCTTTTTTAAATAGAAGTATAAATTTTTTAAATTAATTATTTTGGAGTTATAGTTATATTGTTTTGAATTTAGTATGGCATAATATTTTATTGTATTAAAAACTGTGAATAATGAATAGAATGTTCATGGCTCTTTGCTTACTTTTAGAAACAGTGTGCAGAGTTTCAATTATTTAAAATGTAACATAGCGATTCTGAAACGATAAGGGGATGCCACTATGTTTAACATGAAAATGTACGCAAATTGACCATAAATATGGTTACATCTGTCTGATCATCTGCCTGTCTCATCTCTTTTAGTCCGATTCGTGATAATAATGTAATTAAATGCAAGCATGTCGATCAGTTATTACAGTTTGCCTTTAATCATATGGTTAATCAAATTTATACAAAAATTTATTATATTGTTGAACGTTTTCATTAATAGAATCTTTTCTTTTCGGTGTAGTTGTCATGTTGAAAGTGAATATTATGTTTGCAAGGATCATGCCTAGGATCCCATAATGAGCTATATATTTAGTTCAATTATACTACGGCCGCTGTATTTTCAGTAACCTCTTCGAAAATTATAACCAAATTTGAAAATCTTTAGTAAAGTTTCTTCTGCGGCTTTAGAATCCTGCATATGTAACGTATTGCTTGATAATTCACTCTAGTCCAAGCAGTGTCTACGTACGAATGACATTAAAATTAATATTAAATTGGATCAAATCTTTTCTTTTTTAGCACTCAGTGTACTACACATATTGTTTGTATTCTTGAGCATTCATTTTATATAATACCTTCTCACATATATATACTTATACATACAGTATTTGTATGTAAAGCACATATAGGTATGTTATGTAGCAGCGAGCATTAATGCCGTTGTTTACAGGGGAAACAAAAAAAAAAAAAAACTCAAAAACAAATGTCGGTACACAGAAAACTATGAAAACAACACTTAGGAGGAAAATGTCAATTTGTGCAGGATGAGCGTTCTTAAATTGCAAGCGGCATCAGCAGCATCAGTAGCAGCCAACAAATGGCAAGAAGCAGTTATCCTACGGCATTGTAATATGCTTTAGTTTTTCAAAAGAATAAACATTTATAATTGCCTTTGTTAGTCCGAGATTTGTGTCTTTATGTTTGCGGTAGACTAAACCTTTTCTTTTCCACTCTCGCAAATTGGCGCACACCAGAGCACTCGGCACTCTGAATGCAGTTGAAATGTAACAATGGTACGGATTTGGATTATCCTCGTTTTAATTATCATGTCATGGATTTGTTTCAATACAATAAATAGGATGTACCTTTATGCGTAGATTTTAAACATCCCATTTAGGCAACTAACCAACCAACCATCCATCCATCCTACACACAAAACAAATCCTTAAAAAAAGGATCCAAATCTCTTTCGTCTTTGTTCATCTTGTAATTGATGCCGCATTATTGTGGACTTTTTAACAAAAATGTTTATAGGATAATTAGTGCTAAAGGAAAACGATGAAGATGTGGAGGAGGAGGATGAAAGATGATTGTCGGTTCCGAAAAGATCGCTAAAAGATAAATAAATCAGGCCAATGCAATTTGGTAGAGATATGAACTGTTTCATAGCTACATGAAAAACCACAAAACTTGCGCTGAAGGTTTAAGCCTACTATCAGACGTTTAACTCCAAATAATCAGAGCTCAGTTTGATATGCTAAAACATAGAAGGACGATAGAAAAGCGTCTTAGATGAAGCCAATGTAAGAGACTGTCCTTGACATACGAAACTTCAAACAGTCACAAGAAATTCATTTTCATATTATAATACTCGGAATATTTCAATTTGAAATGGGTGAATAACTCCTTTGACGAATCCCTGTGACACAATTTGGATGCAAAAATTCCCGCTTCGATACGATTTCAGCTGGAACAACGATATTGCGCTGAGGGAGAAAAGTAGTTGCAAGCAAGTTGGACGGAACGAGTTTTCCAATCAAAACTGATTATAGATATTTTATATGTTACCATTCTTTCTACTTTGCTTTTGTTCAATCGTGAATATGAAAAAATTTTCATGAAATGTTTCATTCTATTGGAATTTAGGCTCAAATTTTGGGAGGCTGCAACACAGACGTTTTCCATTTCCCTCTCATTATATTATAGCAGTTGTCATGAGTCATAAGTCATACAATAAAGACGTACAATTAGGCTACACTACTAAATTAATGAAACCTCAAAAAAAAAAAACGCAACCCGAAAATTAATCGACCCGGACTTTAGTCTCGAGTCATGTCCTATCTGTACTACCCAAACGGGAGAATACACAATAAATGTGAACAAACAGGGAATTATTTACATGGAAGCTATATTTGAACAAGATTTTACTGTACCACAGAGTATTCCCTAAACTCTCTCATTTTCGATATGGCGTACCGAATTTTGATGTTTCTGGCATAGAGTGGGAA
>JAHXMU010000006.1:1760535-1773456 GCA_019455685.1 Philornis downsi
TTTGTTATGTATTTTGCTCATATTAACTATTGCTTAAACACAGCGATATCAGTTTTTGAATTCTGTGTTTCTGTATTGCTTAAGCAGTTAGCTAACAGCTGCATAAATCCCTCACATTTAACTTTAAACACAAATTGGCAATAGATGGTTTCTCCTCCACCCCATAAGTGTGATATGGGAGAGCTTTCCAGAGCTGGGGTTGCACATGTCGGCCGCATAATTGAATGCAACTGCTGATACATCCGAAGCAATAATTTTACTTACAGCATGAATAGAGATCTAAGTCATGTGCAATGTTCTTTACATTTTCAAAAAGGCTATTCTATATGTTTTATTAAAAGTTCGGAAAATGTTTGCAAAAGTTCGTTTATGATGTCCAAATTCAACCTAGTTGAAGTCGATCCACACAGTTCTTGTCTGCCTTGCTGCACAATATTGTCTTTGTTTAAAATAACTCTGCCTTGCTGCAATTATAATCATATTTGTATTAAGTGTTCAATAAGGCTACTCATTATTTTATAGTCAATAAAATAATAAAGTGGTCTGTAAAAAAAAGCTATTAACATTGTTTTTCTTTCCTCTGGCGCAGCTAGCCTAAGTGTTTTTTCTAAGTGTTCATTGTGGCTCATCTAGTCGAAAATCTCGTACAGAGACTGTAAACAACGGTCTGAAAGTATGTTAAATTAACAATAATGTAAGAAATAATGTAAGAAACAAACTGACTTTTTGAAATTTTCTAAAAAAGATTTCGCAAAACTAACAATACAAGCAATGTTGGAGTAAACGATCTTCAAGTGGCGTCTAATTTTCACCTCTAGCTTGTTTGTTCATACGTCTGAATAAAACCTCTAACTTCATACATATTCAAATATATGGTGAGTTCAATAGATTTCAGTTTGCATGAACAGTCATTTTGTTTTAACTTCTCAAGGCATTAAATGAATTTTACGCATTTTTGATAAGAACGCCTCTACCTTTAATATCTCATTTATTGTTGTCATTTTAGATCTTCCACAATAAATACAATCACTGATGATGGACAAACTCAAATGTTCCAGCATTTAGTTTGTTTTTCGATTGTTTGTGCTTCAAGTTCTTTGGACTCCTTCCATCATATCGGTATGTGTGTATGGATTTGCCCCAGTACACAAATTAGTAAAGTTTGTTGTGTCTGGACTAATTAGCTACATTTAACCAGGTCTTGTGATGTCACTCAAAGATATCTTGTCACGGTCAAACTGTCCCAGCATGGACTTTATCACTAACAAAATATCTCCTCACATTTTGTTTGTCAGCTCGGTCGCTCGCGAAACCAACAAGCGCAAGAATACAACCAACAGCGCTATCAAGATAAGTAGAAATGATGTGGTTGTGATCTTTAGTGGGGATAACAGCGAGAAAGGAATCAAACAGAAGAATACAAGTGGCATTACTGGAGATTCGACTACAAGTTAAATTGTGGCCCAAGAGGCATGGGGATACCACCCTTTGACAGTTGATGTCGCTTGGGGGAGAGCTATGTGCCAAACATAATTGGCATAAAGATAACCTTAATATTTTAAATAATTTAATTTACAATTTAACGAAATACAACAAAGGAGATGGGGATGCATGCAGACATATTGGCATTTGAAAATTGATATGTAAGTGAAAAACTGCGATCTGTGGCCATGTAG
Organism: Philornis downsi; assembly: GCA_019455685.1. Taxonomy (NCBI): domain Eukaryota; kingdom Metazoa; phylum Arthropoda; class Insecta; order Diptera; family Muscidae; genus Philornis; species Philornis downsi. The sequence goes on from JAHXMU010000006.1 coordinate 1,762,212, forward strand.
GCGTTAAATGCCTCAAGGAATCAATTATTGGTTACCATATCGTTTATGAAGACCCGTAGCAAAATGCTTAGGACATACGAACTGCATAATAGATTTCGCCTTCGAAAGTTTCTTTTCCTAGTTGCTGACGAGACTTTCTGCTATTAAATGCCTGTTGAGCAGTGTTCAATATTCGTAGATGTGCTTACTTATTGACAAGATCAATCCAAATGCGAAATAAACATATCGAAAACATATCAAAAATCTTCCACCAAGCAAATGAACCAAAGGAACCAAACTACAAATGGGATCGGGAACGATATCGTTTCAAAGTTGACACTTGCACTTATTTTGATCAAAGTGTTTTTGCGTACTTTCGTAACAACATTATAGGATTAAAGAGAAACTATGTCAATGTTGACGCTTATCTAACGATAGCTATAAAAAATTTAAGCCATACTAAAAACGACATCTTATGTTACAATAAAATTGATGTATGGTAGGGGAAAAGCGTCAACTGAAAATATGAAATTCTCTCACCCATTTAAATTATTTCCCCAAATTAAATTAAATTAACTCAAAGTTTGCAATAGTATAATAAGTTTTTGAGGTATTTAGATAGTGTTTAACATTTGCAAAAAAAATAAATAGTTTTGTGAAATGGTTCAATTTCAAATTGTTTCAAATTGTTCAGTTAACTGAAACATTATTTCTTCTGATTAGTTGGCTCGTGAAGGAGAGTACATAACAATGTGAATTACTTTCTCCTCCTCGTTTTGGTAAGAAAATATTCAAAGTCATATTGAGTGCCAAAACTGAATCTTATACCCGAAATTTGGAATACGTTAACCCTCTATGTCTATTTTCATCGGATTCACGTTGCAGCAATTAGAATATTTATCTTTGTTGTTGATTTGCTTCTCCAGATAGCCATTCACGGATTAAAACCTCACGCCATCAACATTAAAGTTGGCATGAAATCGTTTGTTCGTCCTTTTGAAAATGAAATCATTAAAATTTGGTAAATCAAACGTTGCTATGTCAAATGCTCAACCATTGACACTTCTAACCCTTTAATTAGAATTAAGATGAAGTAAAAAAAACGAGCACAACAAGATGGCGAATTTGAAAGCACTTTCAGATGAAGGCAAGTGTTTCTTCACTAAACCACAAACACCCGGTACCAGGTCACATGGAAGGAGACGCAGTAAAGAAAGGAAGCACTCGTGCATTGCATTAAAAAGAAGGCTTTGAAGCCAATGAATATAAACAAAAGTACATACATACATACTTACCCACCTACAATACGTATGTATCCAATCCAAGTGCAAGGAAAAGGATTCAAATAATGTAAGCGACGGCTTTTCACGGCTCAGGATCAAAGTGATGTGGTAAGCATTTTAAATATTTAACTACTTAGGAGTGATGGTGTGGACACAGAGGGGATGAGTGAGTTACAGGGAAAAGGAACAGCAGCAACCGAATGTATGGCGTCGTTAGACTTTAAAGTCGCTTTTCTAACACAACTGATTGCATTTTCTTATTAAAGGTCTCTCATTGATTAGAGGCTGATATCGATTTCACAATTTTTGCTGAAAATAAATTTTCCCTTGCTGGTTATTTTATACTTTTACTGAAATTTACGCGGAAGTTTAATGATGGCCTATGAAAAGTAATCAATACGATGTGATGAGCAACAATTGAAAAACATTTGAAAGATTGAAATTACATACACCCTCAAATGCAATTAAATATACAATTTCTATGATTTTTAAAGGCAAAATCGCGCACAAAGAAGGGCCCAAAAATACATCATCATCAGTAAAGACGACCTTTCGTCCTATCTCGCAGCCACCCCCGATGTTTGCAGTCATATACTGTTGTCGAGCACACAAACGGTCCTTTTTTCTGAATTCAATAGATCTCTAGAGTTTGTTTCGAGTTGTGTGTTTTGTTGTATTTTCGACGGAAACGCTCTTTGTGTACTAAAATGCGAGAAGTTTTCGCTTCATCCACTTAACTAAATGCACCACTTCAATTTCCCATTGATATTTGCAGACTGACGTTATTGTTAAACAAGATCTATTATTTGTAGGTCATAAATTTTATTGCTTACTGCCGTTTGCAATTAAGTCTCACCATATCCTTTATTCCAAGCAATCGGGATTAGACAAACTCGCAATGTATCAACATGTGCTGAGGGGGGTTGAAGAGGAACTTATACGCCAAAGCAGTATCGTCCTCGTCGTAAATTGTCCCAAACAATTATGGTAGTCGTTGCATAAACGATTAACAATATAAAATCAACGCGAATTAATATCAATATTTTGACAGGGTGGTTCTAGTGGTGTAACATCTTCCTCTCCAAACCTAACACCAAATTCAGCACTTTGTCGTTTAGGTCCCATGGCAGTATAAAACGGAAAGAAGTAATTCTCAACACACTTTTCTTTCCGTACGTTTGTGCGGATAACGTCAGACAAACGTTTCCGCAAAGTGAAACATCCGGTTTTCCATCAAACACTTGGCCGACATGTGACCATGATAATGCAAATTTATCAGTTGAGTTTTTGCACTTCTCCCAAGAAAAACCGATTGATAAGCGGAAAGTTATTAAGACCTTCGACAATTAAATGGACTTGGTGACTAATAAGGCCACAGATTTATACGAAAGTGGGGCTATTTTTCTTATACGAATTATAATTCTAATTTTAGATTCTTTTATGACTGACTGAACGTTGTTGGACTAACACGTGCTATTTTTTGTTTTTAGATATGGCAAATGCAAACATTTGTACGAAATCTTAGCTCTTTTAAATAATTTACTTGAATATTCTGCTGGGCATTCTAGGTATACGCCAGTATTTCTAAATGTATTGGTCTATTAGAAACAATTGGTTGATTAAATATTTCCCGTTTGTTTAAAGGATCCATTAAAACAATATAAACCAAAAACAAGTGAATGGACAGAAAGCTGAACAGGAGCACAATTGGGCAGGCATTATATTAGTGGGGCCCAAAACTAACTGTCTCAAATAGATCAATTAGAAATATTAGTACCTAATGGAAAGTTAGCAGCTGAATCACAGTTCAATTTTTTGCTGACAGAGGACTCACAGAATACCAAGAGAACCAACACAAATGAGGTGTATGAAAATAGCTTTCGGTGGAAAGCAAAAACTTCAAAATAAAAACATGAGACTTTAATTAAGATCAATAAGAATTACCTCTTTCGAAATATAATCATATGGCAAAATATAATTTATGAATAAGTGTAGTCACTTTGTTGAAAATCCTGTCTGGCGCAATAAAACCAATTTAAGATATAGGCCAAAATATCAAATCGTAGACCGCCATAGTTCACACATGAGTAAGCCTCAGTATATTCAAACTAAAAAGATAGATTCGGAAAGCAATTTTACAGCATTTGTATGGGGGCTGAATCATGACATGGGCCAGTATGGTTCATTTTCTACTAGGTACGCTCCTGATCCAACTGAATGATATTTACTAAATATAGTCAAATTTCAAAAAAACTGTGTTTTTTTGGGAAGTAACAACAATTGTAACCTTACTTTTCTCCCTAAACTTGTAAGACCACATTCACCTTAATTGAAAGTAATTAAGGTGACTGTGGTTTAACTTGCTTCCTAATCCGATCATGATACTTTTTAACGCCCAGTATCAGAGAATTGCCAGCTCTTAGATCTTCTGCATTTTTTTTCCTTTATTAATATAACTTATATATGTATAACTTGGCGCTTTGGAAATGGTACTGGTTGCGCTTTACTGCGCCCTTCTAGTTTATTGTTAAAGTCTTTAGCAATGATTACACTAAGAGTCGACACCTGCCTCATGTATTTCATGGTTGTAGCGATTTCTAAATACTCTCTCATCGGTGATAGCCCCTACATATTTTACAAAATATTTTTCTCCTGTAAACTTTAAGGAGCGCTTTCGCAAGTACCAAAATGTTGAGTAATATATTTAGTAAGATCTGTGGTCACTTAATTTGCTGTTTTATATCTGGTATCGCAGCAAATGATTGGCTCGATGTTCGGACCAAGCGTGCTTTAGAAACATGCTACGATTATGATTTCTGTTGTCCAGCTTAATAGCTGTCATGCACATATTTTCATCACGTAGAAGTAATCGTTACGTGCAACGCCCATTAAACCCTATATTAAATTACAGAACAGGACAATCACAACGCAAATGGTCTAAATGTCGCTTGATTATTTCTCATCATCTAATATTAATCACGGTATATTTCAAGCGAACGGGCTATGGGTGGAAAACATATTGTTTTCTCAATGATAACATGCGGTTATTGTATAAAACGATAATTTTATTGGACAGAATTTAAGTTCCTTTTGAATCGATTGCGTCAAATTTTTAAATTATCTGCTGTAATTTCAGTATCATGTCCATTGTTGCCTGTCTACCTTAAGCGTCTGATATTATTATACCCAATGCAAAAGGGAAACTAGACCGTATTTATGTAAAATTGATGTTAAAGTAGTAAAGTAAATACGTGAATTACAACCGATGTGTGGTTAGAAACAGTTTTGTTAAATTGTGGTTAAGCCTTAGATTCTGTTGTTTTACAATGCAGACAGGAAAGTGATAGGAAAAGTAACTTAACTAAATTAAATGGCAAATACGTTCTTTTAAAAACAATAAAAAAAAAAAAATACACTAAAAATTCATGTATATAAAGTTGTTCAACAAATTAAATTTTCAGTCCACTTCGATATACTGCAGAACTCTAAGAGTAGTCGAATAATACACATGTCTAGTACAAGCTTCTCAAACTGACGTTCGAAATCTCTTAAACAGAAGGTCCATTTCAATGAGTCTACAAGTGTGAAAAGCTCTTCCATATTACTTACATTCATGGATTGCTGCGGAATTAGCTTGTTTTTATACTATTTCCATAAATTTCGTTCACAAATTCTATTACAGAGTTGTTTCCAACTTATGTCAGGTGCGTTCTTTGTCTCTTGTCTATACGCTTCGCAATGTAAATGAAAATTTATAAGCGATAATGTCCGAAGCGGTGATAAACAGTGTAAGGTGGTCTTTATAAAGTACCTTTTGGTTGTATTGCTGTTCACATGGATGTGTTTAGTGATGTTGCCACCATATTCATATTAGACGACGACACGGCCTGTTCTTCACGTAAGATCGCTTTTTATTGTCGAATCGATAAGAAACGCACCTTTTGCATGTGTCTTTTTATTTATTACACAAGAGTTTTGAACATGTTGAACTTTCCTCATCATAATTAACAATCGGTCTATTAGGGGCTTACTGAGGAAAGGAATCGAACTCATATCCCAGACTTGTCACGAAACGTTCTTATCCATTGAACTATTGCAGACTTTGCGCGAAGCAAGCAAAGAATAAATATAAAGAATAAGAATAAAGAGTAAACACCAACAATTAAGCATAAATATGTATTTTCATAATTTTAATGAAATATTTTAACAAAATTTTGCCAGTTTTTTATCCTTTGTTATTGAGAAAGACAATTAATTTCTTTCTTCGCTTTTCATTGTTTATTTGTGTGGCCACTATGTTTGCTGCCAGCAGGTTTCAGGCTTAATTTCCGGCAGCAGCACTCGTCTACTTTGTCGAAAAAATAGTTTTTATTAATTCCCCATGTTCCAAAGAATACAAATTGCCCATTTTATAATTATATTTCTTGTGAACAAACAAGTCTATGAACACTTATGTGTGAATATTATGCATTTTTCGTAGAAATAAACCAATGTAATGTTTATGAATTTCTTTAAGAACCCGTTCATGAGCGGTTTGTGAACCACTTCATGAAATATGTGAAACTTTTCACTTTGGTGTTGAATACCTTCATAAAATATATAATCAAAAATTTACAAATGAAAAACAACAATTCGACATAATTTCTAGGCGTATCTATCACTGTTTTTCAAGAGACTGAATCCTGCATTCTGCTGCATCCCTCCTTCTAAATCCGATCTATATCTGTTGCACATTTTCAGTCTCGGCCTCTACAGTATTTCAACCAATAACCGGAATGGCACGACCACGGTAAATACAATTTATGGGTCTCAGATGAGTAAGTCCAATTATGATAGACGGAATAAGAAACTTAATGCAAAAAAAAAAAACACCCTATTTCAGAGACGATAAATACTTTATCGTCTCTGAAATAGGGTGTTTTTTTCGTTTTATTTTCTCAGATCGTCTAAAAAATATGCGAAATGTACTTTTAAGTGAGGTCTAAATTTTATATCATAATATTAAAGCTGTCTTTATTCTCCACTGTTGTAAAATAAACTGATTATGACATGGAGGTTCCCATCATTTCAAACAGCGGCCCTCGTACCAATGTTGTAGATAAGTAAACGACGCCACAACATTCGTGGAGACAATGTTGGTGCACCACTTTGTATTTCCTCGTTAGAATATTTAACCCAAACCAAAATCAAATCTAACAAAACCGAATCATATGTTGGTTGATGTTGCTGAATCAGCTTATTTCATGACGAGGAAATACTGCAATACATAACTTTGAAGCTCACAATATATAATACTTAGTAGTCTACCATATAGAGCAAACAACTGAATAAAAAAACGAAATGAAATAATAAAAGAAAAAAAAAAAACAAACAAACATCTCGAGATGTTTTCAAAGAATTTTTCACTGAAAATTAAGATCAGCAATATGTAACACATCTCGTACTTTTGCTGATGCCGAGATGATGAAGCCTTTCTTGTCAATTTAGGGATGAATTGGTTCCACAACCAACCACTGTAGTGGCGGAGCACTGATATGTGCGCCAAGATAGCATAGCCATCTTAAGCGTCATCTGTGGCGTAATGCTTGAAAGAAAACAGTAGCGCCGCCGTTTTGTGTTTTAGTGTTTCTGGCACTGTTAACACAAATGCCACCGATTCGCAGAAATCTGTCATCGCATTGTCATCACGGCTGTGAATTTGTTGTTATAAGCTCTCATCACATCACTCAGCACTTTGATGTTGAAGCGGCGGCTCAATGTGAAGCCTAGATTGCCAGATTTCCGCTGGCTGATACGCTTCCTCAGATAGCAGCCCCACTAGTGGCAGTGGAAGACATAAGCGCCAGGCGTAAAAAGCGTTGCAGCACTAACAACAACAAAACCAGAAAACGGCTAAATAAAAAATAACAAAGAATTCAACTGTAGGACAACACAAATCATCGGCGAACGAGTTGTTGTGTAGTGGGAATCAGACGCTCGCATACACATTCCACGTTCAGGCCGTACAGCCAGTCGGACGGACATTGGCTGGATTATAATACAAATGTCATCTTCTCGGCTTTTCATGTGCGGCTGACAACGCTAATTTCGTTAGCAAATAAACGCTGTGTTCCTGGCACGTACACATTATGTCACTACGGCCTCTTCCTGAAATCTATTTTCACGTCCTCCACTCGTAGCCCAAGCAGCGCGCTAATTTCATACCACGTACTACGTATGTAGATGCAACTGGTGCATGGAATTTGACGCTTAGTGATTGCATTTCTGTTCTAGCCATTCAAGCGTGCCGCGTGTGTCTGTTCCAACACAGTCTCTCTAAATTATTATCTCCGCTGTCGACATTCTGCTAGGCAAGCAAGTTCTTATTAATTTGTTTATTCGCGCAATGCCTTGCTGTGAGCGTTTTCGTTATCGCTTTGGTGGCTTACGATAATGATGAACAATTTCAGTTTCATTAACTTTGCTACACTTAAACGAAGGCGAATGAATAATTTGAAAATCTGTCATTGCTTAAGTGTAAATTGCAATATGTTAAATTACACAAATTTATGCTAACTCGTACGTAAATGCAGAATGGTAATGTCGAATATCAGGCTAAAGGCAAGTGAACGGTGACGCTTTGAGTTGCTGCAATTCTTCGAATGCCGTCCAAACATTCAGTTAACCAATGACTTGTATCGGTATGTACTCGCATGCAATAACACAGGCCAAAACTTTTGTTTGCCTGCGTATTGACATCAGGTAAACGGATTATCTAAGTAGACCCTACCTTGGGCTATTGTAAAAACGAAAACCTTGTAATAATGAAGTCTGATATGGTGGTGATAACTATTAATCATTAGTCTGATTTCCGACCATGTTTTCAGAAGTATGCTAAAATGAAATTTGAAAACAGCAATATTCGTCTGTATTTCAGATTCATTCCAAGGCAGCCTGGTTTTAAAGCTACACTTAAATTTTATATTCTTATAACCGAACAAATATAGGTTTCAAAAGAACCCTCAGATACTTTGCATTGATTCTTGGAGATGTCTGATGGAAAAACTTGTCATAAATGTTTTGGAATGGTAATTTTTTTTTTAAATGTGGATTCATTTCTGGAAAATTTTCCCGTATATTGCTTGAAAACCCCACATAAATGATAAATGAAAACAAGGTTTCTGACGCAGCGGAACTTTTATCTTCTCTAGCTTTTGAGATACCGGCTACCTACAGTAATGAAAAATCGCTATTTGCAACTTTTTATAATTAAATATGTTGCCAAAGATTAGATCATGATTTGTAATAAATATGAATATGAAAATAGGAAACTGAAAACGTAATAACACTTTTCTGGTCGCGGTATTTAACATACACATATGGTCGAAAAAATAAGTACGTTTGCTTATTTTTGATTTATTTTTAATTTTAGTTACTTTAACGAAAGTAAACATGGTAATTCTTTTTTATTTAAATAACTTTAATATGGCAATGCCTTTAAAAGCAAAAACAAAACTGGGGCTTCCCCGTTGTTTTCATTGTGAGTTAGTTTTGTTCAGGTGTGAATTCAATACTTGGTCAAAATAATAAATACATTGCTCAATTCTTTAATATTTTCGTAGTCTGCTGTAGACTTTTTGGAAAGACTAGTTATTTTACTGTTGTTTACCTTTGTTCGTACCAAAATATATAGTAAAAAAATCGGCCATGGATCGAAAAAGTCATTATTCTCCGGAGGAAAGAAAAATTGTTTCAAGACTAATAGAAGGTGGCCAAAGTGGCTTCGTTCTATAGCAGAACCTATGAATCGGTCGCAATTTTTTGTACAAAATGCTTTAAAGCCTAAAAAGCCGTCGAAACTCTCAGAAAACACAAAAACTTTAAAAAACAACAGGTATCCGTATTGTAACACTTGACGGAGTTCCTTTGCTTAGACAAAAAAATTTAAAGGCTAGATTGACGTTTGCAGGAAGTCATTTCATTTGGTCCAGAGGAGACGGAGAAAAAAAAAATGCGAAACATTTTGTGGAGCGATAAAACAAAAGTCAAAGTATTTGGAAACGACTGTGCCCGGAATGTTCGACGCCCTAAGGGTAAGGAATTCAATGTTCGCTTTACAAACAACACGGTCAAGCACGGGGGCGGCAACATTATGGTCTGGGTTTGTTTCTCGTGGTAGGGTGTCGGTCCGATACATCGAATTACCGACACTATGATCAGATTCCACTACAAAGATATCTTGGAAAATACGATGTTGAACTATGCTGTGGAAAGTATGCCCCTTAGATGGACATTCCAGCAGGATAACGAGCCAAAGCACACTTCTAAGTTGGTAAAGGATTGGTTCCAAGATAATAAAGTTGCCATTCTTGACTGGCCAAGTCGATCTCCGGATTTAAATCTAATCGAAAATCTCTACGGAGAGTTGAAACAAAGAATTGGAAAGAACGTTCTTAAAAATAAGGATAAGTTATGGAATTTTGTTCAAAAACTTGGTATGAAATACCAGTAGAAACCTGCAGGAAGTTTATTGCCAGCATGCCAGAAAGAGTCAACAAAATAATTGAAAATAGAGGTGGATATACCGGATTTTAACGAAACTCAGCCAATTTAGCAGAAAAGAATTGATTTTTTTACTTTTTTGCTTATTTGAACTAAATGTACTTATTATTTTGTCTAAGATTTTTTGATTAATTTCTTAATTTTTAGAAAAATACTGAATTTAATGTTTGGTTTTTGTTATTGTTTTGGTATTTATTTTATTTCTAATGTTATAACAGAAGAAATTAGTAAAAACAAATACTCTTTTAATTTAAATGAATTTTCGTCTACGAGCCTTTAACGAGCCACATGTGTATAATATTAGAAGTTGGAACGACAAAAAGAATGACAATAATTTGGCATCGCTCGCCGTGTTGGAAAACATCAAACTGTATGGAGTGCAAAATTGTGCTCGATAAGAGAGAACTGCTGTCTACCGACAATTTTGAACATCAGTCTGAGGAACTTTTCCTTTACGATTAGGAAAAAAAGATTGCTGTATTGAGAGTAGCACTTTCTCAAAATATCGTATATATCCTATATATGTATAAAATCAGGAATCATCATCTGATCAAGACTGTCTTTAGTTAGATTTTTTCTTAATTTTGTGTGGACTAAGAATAAATTACTTACTAATTTATTTCCATTTCTTCAATTTTCAATATTTTCTTAAACGAAATCTTTGTTTTTATCTGTTAGATGATCTTGCCGTGTATAATAAGTCAGTCAATAAGACCAGAAACTAACACACCAAATCGACCAAAAATCGATGTTCTTCTTTCATTTGTGTGTGAAAGGAAAAATTAATAAAACAGAAATTCCCAAAAAAGGTTTTTTCCTTTTTCAGTCGTGTGCCTAATTGACCAGTGTATTATCTATTTTCAGATATGATGAAATCGAAGATTTTTTTAAATGTTCAGAACAAATATATCGCGACATGAAGCAATCTGAATTTTCAAACAAAAAAGTCGAGAACGCAGCACTTGCAAACATCCAAATATTTTGATTTGTCGGCCTGTGTATCGGTCAAATGATATTTATTTCATCTATTATCTGATTCTCACAATCCAATACCCAAACATGCAAATATTCAGATATTCCGTTGTTGAAATCTTTAATTACTTAATTATTCACTTCCAAAAATTATTCCATGTGTGGAAAGTGATTCGAACATTTTGAAGCGGTTTCTTACATCGATCGGAATGTAATGGTCGGCTTTTGTCATCGTAATCTGTCCATCATAATCTTTCGTAATGTTGACCACCGAACCGTCAGTAATAAACACTTTCTGCTTCGCTGCACAGAAAATATGGCAACGCCTACCCAAGACCATCTCGCATATTACCGGCTTACTTCCCCTTAGCCAAAGACTTCCATTGCAATGGCGTCAAACTGAAAACAGAAATACCTGTTTGTTTGCCGAATGTATGTACATGCTGAAGGAGTCTCTCTATGTACATATA
>JAHXMU010000006.1:1780460-1797158 GCA_019455685.1 Philornis downsi
ATTTAAAGTCAGCTGTTGTAGCTACGCGAAAGTGTTAAATGTTAAGTTGATATTTTGCAGACAAGGCGCAACAGAAACTGTGTTAATAAGTTCAATTGGAAAGTTTAAATGAATGAAGGGAACCAGAGACTTATTGTTTGTGTTACCGAAATATTGGCTTGTAGGCCGCAAAATCAATTTGCAAGCAAGATACCATTCGTTTTTATTATCGAGAATGAGAAAAATAAGTTAGTAAGTTAGTAAACATAACCGAAGCTCTTGCTCGAGTCCTTAAATAACGGAAGGGATTGATCAATGCATTTTACTAATAGTTGAAAGTGAATTTTATGGTTCCAAAATCCAATATTTGTCACTAATTGGAGAAATATTGTGTAGATTAACCGGACATTAGCAGACTGTAGTAGACTGGTATTGAAAATTCATCTTTAGAATTTTGAAGTTCTCCAGGTCTGATATAATATTTCGCAACTTGGTCTAAGCAACTTTGTGCAGTGAATTCTAATCAAAAGTTACGGTTTCGGTATCTCTGGCTTTTCTGCATAAATATTCACAAAATCAGAGTTTTATTTGGTGTGCATTTTTAAGAAAATTGGGGAATTGCTTTAGTTTGGGAAAAATGCAATCACTATAAGCGTCCAGCATTAAAGTTGAAAAAAGCTCAATTTTGTAAAAAATGAGAAATTCAGTTTTTGTGGAGGTTGTAACAACTAAAACAAAAAGTCGTATCCCTAGAAGAGTGGTCACTTTCGGTAGGTGTATTTAACAATTTTACAATTTATTCATCAATTAAAAGTAATTTACGAGAAAGGGCCATGCCAATTAATGTACTTTCAAAGAGATAGCCTTAACTAAGAGCGAGTTGCAAAAAAGCAGTGTTTTGGGACTGTTTGTAGAGTTATCCATTTAGTGTTTTCAAAACCGCCAGTCTGGCAAGGCTGTCAGTGTTATTTAATGAAATATTTGCCATTTACGAGTATGTATCGCTTAAGAACCGAAGAACGTGAAAAAATTGTTAAAACTTACGACAGAAGTAGGGATTCAACCGTGGTCTTTCAATCGAACAAAATTTTATTCAGCGATGAAGCTGATTTATCACCTGGTGGTTATGCCAACTATCAAAATTGTCTCATATGCGGCTCAGAGAACCCAGAAGTGTTTGCCTTAAAGCCATTGCATCCATAAAAAGTGACTGTCTGGAGGTGTCATTAGGTCATATTTTTTCGAAAACTACCTCAAAAGGATCCACTACTGCAATCAATCCAGAGGCGGTCGTTTAAATGATATTGTATTTCGTACATAATGGCAAGATCCAAGCATTATCATGAAATAAAAGTTTCATCGAAATCATAGCTTTATGTGTGTTTTATTTAACTTTATTTAAAAGCAAAAAATGGATAAGCCTACACATCTATAGATGCGAATTTCGCCAGTAGTGATGTAAACTGAGATCCAATTCCAGGCGAATTGGACCTGGGCAAATCATTCGATATTTAATATTCGAACTCGATTTTCCAAAATTCCTTTAGTTCACGAGATATCACGAAAGAAAAATTCACAAATAAGCTGTTTCAGTTCAATATATGTATGTTAAACCCATATATTTTTCCCAAAACTGATGTTAGTGCCAATAGCTGGTACTAGAAATTAAAAATGTCGGCTTGATTTCATATAAGTCATACAAGTCGTTACCATTGTCTCAGCTCTTTACATACTGTGCATATAATACTGGGTAGAGGTATAAATGCTAGCTTTCGTAAGAATGTATACGGGAATTGAATTGAAATAAATCATTTCTGAACTTTACTTTCAATATAAGCGGTAAATGGGAATAAAAAGTACCAAACACCATATGATGGGTAAAGCAAACTACATATTCACCCTTATCGCGTACCAAATTTTCCCAAAAACATTTTCACCGTTCCCCAAAATGCAATCATGTAGACTTTTTCACAAAAGTGGCAACTTCGAAAAAATATTCCGTTATCGCGTACACATGTTTTGTGAATTTGCATTCACAAAATTCTTTGAAATTTTTCCCTGAATTGTGGACGGCGAAAATAAAAAAAAAACAATATAAGTCTTGATATTGCCAATTTTAAGTTAAAAATAGATTAATAATTACTGGCCTTGTGTATCAGTGCAATTAGATTGATATTTTGTATTTAAATGTTCCCATATGAGTGCAGGTGTGAGTAGACCAAAAGCGCCATATACGTAAGAAGGCTGCAGAAAATTGTCGATATAGAGAAGGCACAGGTGGTGGGCCTCCCAAAAAAAGTCGACTATCTTCAACAGAAGAAATGATATTTGAAATTGTTAAGATGAAAGAGTCTGTTGAGGGGGTTGCAGATTCCAACAAATTTGGTGCTTCATTGGTACACTCAGTACATTTAAATGAGACGATCAATATTACTGAAATAGACGAAGATCCCACCCCGTCTTGTTCAAATGTACAAAAAGCATTAAAAACGCCGAAAAAAACTGACTCTACCTCAAAACTAATAGAGAGTGAGATAAAAAATCAAATACAGCTCAACGACAAAATATCGGACCTAGTGGAAGTCATAAAGGAGAACAATGGAGAAATAAAAACAATGATGAAAAGGATGGCTCAAGTATTAGAAAAAATTAGTGACATTGAGGCAAAGAAACTGGAAGAAACTAAAAGGCACAAAATTGAAGTGGAAAAATACAAATCTATGGAAATAGAGAATAAATTAGAGAAAAATAATAAACTAATTGAAATTGAAGAGCTGAAATGCTCTATAATAAGAGAAGATAATTAAAAAGCAAGTGTCTATTAATATTTAAGTTATGCAAGTTATTTTGTTTTTCTAAACATTTTTGCAGAATTTATTTTCTTCCAATTTCCAACAGCTGTTATGTTCGAATGATAACAGCTGATTGTTCGAAACATGCGAGCTCACAAGAAATACGCGATTGCAAAATTTTGGGAATGGGTATTCACAATTCACTAGCGACAAAATATTCACAATTTCTACGCGATAAGCATGATTAAGTTTGTCATTTCGTTTGTGACAACTGGAAATATTCATCTCCGATGCCGTGTAAAATTACTCGTATATGTTTTTAATACACGTGAAAACCAATGTCGGCCATAAAAGCAGCAAGGCTGGAATTAATTAGATTCAGTTTAAAATTTTCCAAATTCGGTTTAGTAGAAAAAAGTCATATTCTCATATATACGATACTAAGAATCAAACAAATATATGATTAATACTATGTCAAGAAAACAACTTTTTTTGTTAACATTTTAAAGTTGTCTTTTTTCCGGTGCACGATCGATTTCACATTTCAACCCGTTGACAGATGAGGCTACAGATTTCCTGAATCATTGCATTCTTACTCATTTGTGACTTACTAAAAGGCACCCACAGACTAATGACGAATATCGATTTATAGAAAAGACCATTAAATTTCAATCGATGATTGATTGATCACTCGGTATGCGTGGTCAACGCTTTTCATATTAAACTATTTTTTCTTTCCTCTTTAGAAAGGGTTTAATGAGGCCAGTTATCCCAGAATTGCTTTTAGTGCCGGATAACTCCATTGGTTCGGAGTTTGGAAACGTACAATTGAACATATTTAGTTTTTTGATACAACCAGTCGTTTCTTGGTTTTATTAGTTTAGTAAGTTTCTTGCATTCCGAAATGTTTTGCATACAAAATTGTGAAAAACAAGCAGTAATGTTTGGAAATGATAAACAAACAAGTTCATTATTAACGTCAGATATTTAACTGCAGCTTCTATTGCCGACTATTTGGTAGGCGGCAGGCGACATCCATCCTCTTTGTGTTCAGCTGACATTCCCCAGTGACTAATTTGCCTTTGCCTCGCACCAAATTATCATCCGGATTAGCTCGAGAATGTTGTTTCCTATTGCCACAGTTTTTTCGAAAGCTATCACGCACACCTCAACCATCGTCATGGTGCACATCATGTGTTTCAGGTTTGCAGGGTAAAGTAATTAGCCGATGTCAGTGTTAGACACGGGGGTTTTACAGTTGCGCTTGCTACGGTTCCTCCATTGAAGCGTAAAATATTTAATAAGTTTCGTTTCCCAAAACTGGGAAAACAAATTGAATAATTATTACAACTAAGTGCGAGTGGCTGTCTTTGTATCTTATTGTGTGTTATGTCATGCCACTTTTGGCTGCAATTGCGACTGTTGTTGTTGCCACCGATCGTGGCTTAGACAGTTACATCCATATCGTACCGGTTGTTCAGTAACGGATGGCTTCACAGTTCGATGTTAGGCTGGAGGTTCCGCAGCGAGCAACTATTGGGAAAACAACGTTGCATGTAATGTATTGGCTATTGAGTGCGGTAGCGTGTAACGTGCTGCAACGTTCGACTCCCTGCCTCCGGTGGCTCCTCTCTTTGGCGGTGGTCTGTGTGTGAACTGATGATGTTGACCAGAACTGTTGCCACCAACAACCAGTTGCATGAATTTGTCGCTGTTATTAGGCTGTCTGATCGTTTCAAAACGGCAACGAAGCGAGGAAATAATTATGAGATGCGCGTTGGGATTGTTTGCAATTGTTTTGACAAAAGTCAGTTGCGCTATTGCGACGAGTATTCAACTGAAGCACCCGTCCATCCATCCGTCCGTCCGTCATCTTCTTTTGCAGACCTTAGCGGTTACCAAAAGCGTTCTGCTTGGCCTACCTCACCATCTATTTTCCTCTACGGCTATTAGTATTGGGAAAGTGGACGACATCTCCGTCCGATGGCAAAACGCAAATTGAAGTGTTATTAAATCGTAAGTATTAATTATAGCAAACAATGCGGTAAAGTGAAACTTTTATTAGCAGCGATGGGAAGCTACAGAAAATTGTTACCATTTCGCCGTTTACTTTTTTTCTGTTTCTGTTTTGTGGTGATGTGTATAATTATTGAATTATGGCAAAAAAAAAAACTATACAAAAGAGCCAGGTTACATCCTACTTTACATCAACTACCCAGTTAATTTACAACAAATGTAGAAATCGTGAAGGCTGGCAATGATCGAATATATGTGAAAACTTTCTAAAGGATGGCCAAATGAAATCGCTTCATTACACCCACATAAATATCCACAAGATTGTAAATCAACTTTAGGCTAAGAGAAGAAATGGACTGAACTTGAACTTTAAGAAGTGTCACAATATTTTTTTAATTTTTCGTCAAATTGACCTGTGCCAGAAAAATGTAAGTTTGCAATGCATAACCCACTAACACTTTAAGCTAGTCCTAAACAAATTAGAGCCCCAATTGCTTTACAGGGCCAGGGCCGTCGTTGCTAATTCTGGAAAAAGCTGAAAGAAAACGTTTGGATATTTGGGTATTCTAAATAGAATTAGCTTTTTTACGACGATATACAAATTATTAATGCCATCTAAGTATCGACTTGAAAAAGCACAAAAAGAAAGAAATATCTTTGAAGTTTTCTTTGAATAAAGTTTATTAATTGACAGATGCTGAAAAAGAAGGTAATACAAAATCGCTTAATGTGCCAGAAAACAAGGATGTTGTGCGTAAGATAATATTGCAAGAGATATTAATTTAAATTGTTATCTAAATTGAGATATGCCTGGCCATCAGTTCCACTTGCATACATTTAGTATTGAGTAGACATTTGGCAGCCATAAAAGATTTCTTCGCATCGTACCATAATTAGCAATCCCTCAAAAGAAGAATGGCCTCGTGTGCATTGGCTTAAAGAAATGTTGAAGAAGTTGGATTGCCGTGCTTCTGCAGACATCTACGAGTATAAGATCCTGATAGGCAACGAGTCATATATCTATAAATAAATAAATAAAAACGATCCAAACACAAACGAAAATTTTACATTTCATGTCGCGACCAGTCTTACCAAGGAAGCCCAAGAAATAAATCCCTTTTTTTGGAGAAAAAAAAGATAAAGGGAGGGATTAACTGTTTCAAGTAATTTTTTATTCATTCTTGTCCCTTTCATCATATTTCTCACTTTATGATCAATTAATTCTCCATGCAACCTTTTTCATCCACCAACCAATAAAGCGGCCAAAGATTTTCCTATTTTTCACAAAGCGATTGGGCTCGTAAGCTCGATAACACCCAAAATGCATAGTTTTGTAGGCTTATATATGGGTATAGATGTTAAAAAATATGAAGCTTAATCTAAATTGTCAACGTGTTTAATTGAATTTGATGTGCAATTTTATGCTGAAATTGTATAATGTGTGCCTTTAAGGAATAATTTCGAACTTTATTGGTATAGACCAATGAAAGGCCCCTTCAACAATGACGAAGTACATGAATTTTAATGAATTTGTCCTAGCAAGTTTGCCATTATGTAAGAAATATTAATGCAGTAAAAATTTGTTAAAAAAAACCATGAATATAAGTTCTTGTGCTCATTAGACTGCTGTTCAAATGTACGTTCAAATATTTGTATATTCTTACGAAACTCGAAATAAATTTGTTTTTCTCCTTTTCACAAAATATTTTTTGAATGGTGAATGTAGAATGTTGCACTACCATTTGTTTGTCAAGAGTTTTTGGCAAATCTTTAATCGCCGTATATGGACCACTTTCTACTACAACTGCTTTTAAAAAGCGGTTCAAACAAGTTGCTTTTTAAAAGTCTGAAACATAGAAATGCATAGTTTTGACTTGAAACGTAATGAATGCGATCAATATCTGAAATTAATGATTTGGAGTTACCTCACTCGGAGTGGAAAAATTTTCCAAAAATTACTTCAAACGGATGCAAAAGTGTAGTTTATATTTTCCTGAAGAGTATTTTCAAAAACAATGAAGATCATTTTGAATATTAGTTTATAGCAGCAACTTTCGTATATAACGATTTGATTAATTACAGCTGTTTTTAGCGGAACTCTGGGAGAAATGGTTCGTTACCTAGAGTAACATCAATGGTTCACTGTTATGAAGTGAAGTGGGAAACCGGAGTGGGTTTCCATTCCGAAAACTTTTCAAAATTGTCAAGTTTTCCTATCCCAGACTACAATATAACATTTCAAATACATCAAACCCGTGGAGGGTGTAGCTCAAATTCTTAAGGCGTCTTCAGGGATCAAAGCTGTGTTGCTAAAAATCGTCTGAAAGATGCAAAGAGGAGATCCATAAGTTTTCCAAAACAATTGACCTGGAAATGATACAGATTCCCTACCATACCAGAACATACGTAAGAAAGGCGACTCTTCATCGGATTCAGTGAACTTTAATAACGCAACTTTAATAACACACAGAGAACCAGTAAAATACTACACGCCTATAATAAGGGTGCGACTCAGATTTAAGTAGCATTTGCCTAGAAGGTATCAACATGATGGACTCCATTTACACAACTGTCCAGCCTTTGTCTATAGAAGAGCAAGTCATGTGACTAAAGGATACACAAAGTAGCAGGAAAATTAAGAACTCTACCATTGAAACCAAGTTCTTTGAATAGTTAACGTCTGGGGATGCAGGAAAATGCTACTAAGAGCTTTCAACAGAGCTTTCAAAGAGCCGATATTCTGACTTCTGGGTCGGTTGATCACATGGGCGGACTGCGACTCCCCTTTTTGATCTAACCTGTTTTAAATAGTTGTCGAAACAGAATGTAATTAATTCGATTATTTCCGGTTATTTCTAACAAACAAAAATTTCGTTATAACCAATCAATCTTCTATAGATTAAACGTTCTGGGGGTTTACCGTTAGAGTTGTTAAGTTAGCTTAAGGATATTTAATATCCCAGGACATTGCTTCAGTATGCATAAACGATTACGGATTTGAAAACTTGTAGTTATAA
This sequence comes from Philornis downsi, assembly GCA_019455685.1. Taxonomy (NCBI): domain Eukaryota; kingdom Metazoa; phylum Arthropoda; class Insecta; order Diptera; family Muscidae; genus Philornis; species Philornis downsi. The sequence continues at coordinate 1,788,265 of JAHXMU010000006.1, forward strand.
TGTTTTCAAATGAACGATTGCAAGTTATCTAAGATCTGAATCGGGTAAGCGATCAATAATTCGTTATCACTTAATAGATGTGAAGCATTAAATCGGTCACAAACAAATTCGATATCTCCTTTCCTTTGAACTACGGAAGTTTGAAGTTTGAAAATTTTTTGGCATAGGATGCTCCTCTCCGAAGCAAAACAAAGCCGGTATAGGAAAATCATAGCTTAAAAAGAACATACCTGTGAATAGCTTATTTTTGAATCATAAGTATAAATACAAATCTTATCCCCCGTATTAATACGTTTCATAATGTGATAGTCAGAGATCATCTTTTCACAGATTTCGATGCGACGGTGTTTTTCGAACAAGTTGAGCATTTTTGTTTTGTTGCAATCGAGATTTGACGTTTCTGTGGCCCAAAATATCTTGTAAAATTATATTATTGACTGATCCGTTTCAAATAACAACATTGTCTACAAGACCTGAAATTGTTAAGTATATTGAAGCTGCTGCAGGTCATAGGCATCTTGCCCGTAGAGCCGTTTAAGTGCAGTGGCGATGAGCTGATGATGGCCATTGACCATTTCTTAAACATTATTTGGTTAAACGAATGCCCGCCCGATGATTCGAATCTAAGCTTTATATCACTTATTTCTGAAAGGATGTGCAAAAACTACAACTTTTCTAGAACTGGTAATTTAAAACTCACCAAACATTCACAACGTGACAACTCTTAGAAAAGGCGCAATAAAAACAAACCGACATTTTTCATCGCTTTCTTTTTCTAATAAAAAATTATTTAGAGCTCGAATTTGCTATCCTTGGATTCTCTGGTCGACACAAAGTCTTCTGCGAAGGCAGGCAAAGATCTTACCGAGACATTTGCACCAAACAAAAGCTTAAGCAACGCGATGCCTCATCGTGAGTTACCTTCAACACTCTTGTGGCAGATGTCAATGAGGGAGGTTGCGTTGAGCATTAGAAGCATATTTTTTATATATAACAACCTAAGAATATCGGGAGATACTGTATTCATTATATTGAATAGAATTTGGGGCACGAGAAATGATTTCTAAATGAGTACGACGTTTGCTAATAAAACATAAGCATGCTACTGATTCAACGATTGCAAATTAAATGCAATGAAAATTAACAAATCGTTCCATCTTTGTAATTAACCGATATGTTATCTGTCGAAAGTTTTGCTAAATTCTTATACTTAACATTTATCAGTCTTCGTAACAAAGATTAATTTTGTGAGATTTATCTGAAATTAGTTGTGTTTTATTTGTTATTGCAGTTGTCTGTGACAATTATATTTTTCGAAATGATGTGGCAACTCTCACCTACGATAGAAAAATTAGAGAAAATGAGGTTCATTGGGTAGCTAAGCGGTTAATCGATTGACTTTGCATGCAAAATTAAGCTTGCGAAAATAAAGTACGATTAATGTAAACTACACTTAAAATGCCTGCCGAATATTAGCTTATGAGTATTTACTGCAAAATAAAACAATCGGATATTTATTTCGATTTGGTCATCAATTGTGGGAGCATTTATTCACTTGGGATAAAAATATTATTCCAAAAGAATCCAAATTTCCGTAAGCAGTTTCAAAAATATTGGTTGCGTTAAGTTGCTGATGATTGCCAACACTGTGTTGATCCTTTTTGCAACAAATCTGAGGCAAGCGACCAGGTTACCTCTTGATTCAAAGTTTATTTTCCTAATTCCTTTTAACTTTAACGTTACTTTACTCATAACTACTAAAAAATTGCCCAAATGCGGCTCTATTTGCGGCAATTTGCAAATGATTTATATGAAAAATTAACTAAAATTAAAATCGGACCGTCAGATCTGTTATTGTGCATTCTCCATAGAATGGATTTAACACATCCTCATTCCAGCTGAAATTATTAATTTTTTTTTAATTTAATTCTATCATAACAACGAATAATTTTTGGGAAGATTTTTTCATTATTTTGCTTAATACAAAGCGATTTCAACGTATAGCAGGCGACATATTTTTAAAACTTGAACAAGAGCTTATCCAAACTTTGTTGACTAAATTATAAATTATATATCGTGCTTTCCAATTGAAAATAACATGTTTCGCAATATTTGTCCATAAAATACTGCTTTGTATGCTCACTTTCAACGCAGCCGAACTAAAAAGTTGTTGCAGTAGAAGCCAAAATTGTACCTATAATTAAATTGAAAATAAAACTGACTGCCGAAATCTTCAAAGGATGTCCTAAAATTGGTAACCGTAAAAAAATGAGTTTAATAGTTCTAAAAACTATGATTTTTAGCCATGTTTTCGGAAGTATTTAGCTCACATCAAGTAGTTCGACTAAATGTTTGGAGAATCGCTTTTGAATGATCCGGGTTTTGTATTAAGTTGATGGCCATTGAAGTTAATCTATGCGATCCATCTTAATGTGGACGAGTGACTGGTTCCCCTATATATTGCTTACATTTTTTGAAGCTGTAAGAAATCTAAAAAATCTGTAAACATTTGACGACTTTACTAGACGGTAGGCTGATCTATCAAGAATAGCGGAAATATATTTTGTAGACCAATTCTGGAAATATTTTCCTTACCAAATGATGTTGCAAATTCGTTAGGAATATCTCTTTTGTAACTTCCATAAATTTTTTTTGTTTAGAATTCTGTAAGAAAATCACTGTTGAAACTTTTTTCCATGGAGTGTTGTAAATTAAAAAAAAAAATCTTTAATAATCAAAAAAGTTTATCTGCAGAATTCAATCATAGATTTGTTTTTCAAAAAATTAAAAATCTTTGATAATCTAAAAAAGTTTATCTGCAAAATTTGAGCATAAATTGGTTTTACAAAAAATTGCTCCAAAATTCAGTCTTTTAAGGCTTTCCAATTTACAATTAACGTTTTTTTTTTACAAATTATAGTCTAGAATTCAACGAGAAACATCAATAATAGTCGGCAGGATCATCGAAGTTATATCTCAGATTTCCCACAAGATATATGTATGGCCGTTTTTAATTTACTAAGGCACAGCCCTTTTCGATACAAGGCTCACTGCTCTGATTTGTGTTTAAATTTCACGTATTTGTTTTTCATTAATCTTTTCCCCACCGCAAAAATGACGTTGCACTCGTTCTGTTTACCTGACAACATCCGTAGTGCACTGTTGACTCCGCCCAACTGATCTTCACAATCGCCGTCGTGTAACCATTGCCAATGCAATCCACACACACCAGAGCAAATGTATGCGTGTGTGTGCCTAGCCAACGCAATTCACCACTGTGTCAGGTTTCCAATTTGAAATGTAGTCCACCACTGAGTTAAATTGCGGCCAAAACATGTCGGCCGCTCTCGTTCTCGTTCTCGCTCTCTCACTCTTTCTCTTCGACTCATTTGAAAGAGCTAAAAATCGCAGTGTCGATGTATTGAACATGCGTAATGGAAAGAGCTGACTATATTTATGGCCGGACTTAGTTTAGTTGACAGTTTACCCCTCCCAAGGAAAATGGTTGTCATTCGATGAAAAGAGGCGTTGCCATTCGCACTCACGTCAATTCTCTTGATGATTTCTTGTCACTCTGCATGTAGGAATAAAGGAAGTTTAATGGAATCAGAACTGAAGGAGGAAGAGAATTTGTCGTTAAATTTTCTAAAAAAATAAAATTCGCTAGGTGGTAAAACATTTACTTATTTCTATTGTAGCGGAAAACAGAAAAAAAATTCAAGTTTCTATTACACACGTTTTGAGTAAAGTCCTACCGGTCTGTAACTCTTCTCCGATATTTATGTTCGTATTAGAACACTGTGCTGTAAAAGTAGACCACCTGGTTGGAATTTTGCAGTAAATATTGCCTTATTTAGAAAGCATTAAAGGACAACTTATGAATCGGTATTTGTAACTTGGAGTATTCGAAATTCCTTTAAATGGAGAATGAATGACTTCATTAGTAAAAGGAGATTGTTATGAAGTGGGGAAATATATTTAAGATTTATTTCCTGGTGCCATTACAAGGTCGCGAACAGGAATGAAACATACATACATATGTTTTCTATGACAATTGTAATCAACAGTAACTAGTCAAGATTTAGTTACAAATCGAACTAAAATCAATAATCGTTTAAGAATCAAGGATGATTCTAGTTTCTTGTTTTTTAGATTTGGCACTAAATTTTCCATGAAAAGTTGGCTTGCTAACTATAGATTTCAACGTTTATTTATCATGGTTCTCCTACTAGATAATAATCATCCAATACATCCAATATATTTTGAAAAGCATTACATTTTGAATCAGCATGAGTTTAATACTTTATAAGAAATAAGTTATTTTTTACTAACAACTAAATAAAATTAATACTTATAAGTTCTATTTCGGTAGTTATGATGCTTTTGAAGAGAGCTGTGTTTTCGACTCATTCTGAAATACTGCAGATAAGACTTCCGATCCTTTCAAAATTCTTGCGCAATTTTTTAGAAATAAAGGATGCAAGGCTTGTTTCCTTTGTACGAGCTTGCATTTGTGATAAATGTCATTCAATATACAGTCTCTTCCGAAAGTTGTGTTGCCATATGCTTCCTTCCTTTAGAAATGATATTTTTAGCAACGTCAATTGGCTACAATTCTCTAATTTAGACTCGGGTTGAATAATAAACGAAGTAAACTAGTTGCAAGAAATTGTACGCGGAATAAATTGTATTAATGTAACTACATTTTCAAATCGAATGAATAAGTTTTCATGTTCCAATCCAATGTCATCGAATACATATTTTTCTAATTTTATATTTTTTTTTGTCAATGTAATCAATCATTTGTTGTAGTGAATACTTGATTATCTTTCAAAAAGTACATATTTCTTTGCACAGATTTGGAATTCTTGAAATTCAACAATTTAATTTTTGTCGAATGCACCAAAAATTTGAGTTTAATATTACACTTTTCATATTGCAAACGAAAAATGTTAGATTTATTTTTTTCGAAATCTTTTATCATTTTACATTTTGGGCCTCCTCAAAGTGGAACAAAGCAAATGAATAGACATCAAATGAGCAGTTCGGCGAAGACGAAGCTTAAACACCGACTTCACCACAGAGATGAGGGCGATGCGTCGGATAAGTACGTATGTATGTATAGCATTTTTCCAACAGCCGTGACCATAACTAGAGGTCCCCTACGTTAGTATATGAGATAGGATGATAGAGTACTTTTACTTGATGAAAAAATGGAATGAGTTTTGGAAAAACGAATTTAATATTGAACCAATTTTGCCACTTGTGAAACCTGTGGTTCATAAGAACTAAGACGATCCGTCTGCAAATAAGTGGGTGTTTTATAGACGTCCTCTTCTCATGCATAATATAATATGTAGAAAATTCGGGCTTTCCCGTAAAAAGCTATATCTATAAAAATATTTGTTTCCCCTAACATAGTATATTGGTTTTGGTTAATTTCTAAATGACAAAATTATTAAATAACTACTGAAAATTTCCATTTTTCAAGAGATGGATTCGGACCTTACATGGGCATGTATACTGAACTGATTACTGAACTTAAACTGTCGATGACAGTGCGAAATTTTCATGTCAATCATTAATTCAACAAACACGAGGATAAACGAACATGCTTAAATCAGTACACATAGTTTATTTGGGTCTCCGAAGAGTACTTCAAGTTGTTATTCACAAATCATCTTCGTTAATTTCCTTAACTTGAAATTCAGATTCTGCATTTCATTTGAACTTTTCTTATTTCTTTTTTCGGATAAAATATTTCAGTTTCATTTTATTCAATTTCACATCATCAGTTTTGAGAATGAAAATTCAATTCTCAACTTTCCGTTTCTTTACTGGATTTTGAGTGGAGAAGCACAATTTTTTATTTCACAATGTAAGTCTTACTTTAATATAAATTTTGAAATTTATGTACGTATCTAAAATACTGTTTTCCGAATTTTAAATGCAAGTTGTGAATTTGCTGAATTTGAGTGACGACAGGGGTTGACTTTGTTCATCTTTTTGGATCGGAGTCTGCTTTCCACTGCTGCATAATCTAGTCGGCGATCACACGGCGCTGTCTGTGATCGTTTCCCTTCAGCTCCTGGGTTTGCTGTATTTTGTAGGTGTTTAAGCCAAAATCAATGCAAAATTCGCCAAGTAAATATCTCGTCCGTGCCGCGGAATTGTGTGCCTCGGGTTTTCCTGCACACTCTAACGTTGTTTCATTGGACCAATCCACTCTAATTTGGCCACAAAACATGGGCTTGGGAAGACGACTGGAAACGATTGCGCGCGTTAATGCCACAAGAGAGCACACAAAAGTTTCATCATTTGCATGTAAGGTTCGATGGTGTTATTTGCCATGATGATGTATACGATTCCTTATTGAAAATTTGATATAAAACAAATAATAAATATAAAAATAATGACATGCACATTAGGACGGGTCGATCCTCATACCAAAAAAAAAAAATGTTAATGTGGGCTCCTCTTACGATTGAAGGCTAATCGAAAAAATGTTGGCACCCTCCCAAGCACCGCCCAGTCAGCTATTCGTGTTCCGATCGTAACGTTTATCAAACAACCGTCCATGGTTTGATAATACCTACAATTCTTTCTTTAGTTATTTTTGAATGCAAAGTTAAATTCTAGTAGTGACCTCCGGCATCTCGATTCTTACCTTCCTATTGTCCAATTTTTTTTACCAAGAATATATAAACCTTAAAGTATTAATTTTCATTCATTAATAAAATAAAGTTATGGATATTTAAAAAATCAAAATATACTGATATTTTTGGCATTTCTGGAATTGTCTTTGATTTATCTGCAATGGTAGAGAACGACTGCATTAACTTTTGTTCGATCCACCCTAATGCATATCCATCTGATGGTAAGCCGCTGTTACATCGTCCATGCCGATAAAGCCCGTAAGTATCGCTGAAATATGGTTCAGTATGGAAGAGTTGTTCATGCCAGTACAAACACAGCTCTCGAAGAGGAGCATTGCCAAAATTTTTCTAAATACAACCGTTAATTAAAAACAGATGTAAAAGATGTTAGGAGCTTCGGGGATGAACTATCCCAGATCATATACTTTTTAATGGTACCCCTCTAATCATGGCTGAAACATGCCGCGACGATATAAAATGCCTGAGAAGGAGACCATCACCTCTATCCCACTTCCCGTTCACAAAACGAAAAGAAAGTAATTTTCGTACACCGGCTTATGATTTTCGTTTCACACTGAGATATACTCTGGTGGTACATAAAAGGCCAAATTTAATTGAATGTGTTTTAATTTTAAGTGGTATTCTGTATTCACCTCTGACAGAATTTGGCCCTACAAAAATTGAATTGATGAACCATTTACATCTGCTTTTCATTAGTTACAAAACTCTGTTTATTTTCTTATTTGGGGCGCACAGAAACATTTCAGAAATTTTGTGTGTAAGATTAAGTATCCATCCGGCCATGAATGTCGCTCGAGAATTGTGCTCTCAACAAGCTCTCCCATACTGATTGCAATGCGATGAGGCAGTCACGGGAGCGAAAACAAAATCTACATCATTTTTTCTTAATCTAAATCATTTTTCTCCGAGGCTTACTTATCATCCGTCTTCAACTGAATCCTTAAACAGATATAATCCAATATACGTCGCAAAATTCTAATGGTCATGCACTTCAGTGCGAATTGAATGTTAATATTCTATAACAGTTTGGAAATCCCTTGAGATTTCGGGAATATCGAGTATTTACTGCCTTAAAATGAAACCAAGAACAATTATAGGCCAATGTATGCGAGTAACGTGAATTTTTGGCTGAGAATTTTTTGCAAAATATCCACAAAATTCTGTTTTGAAAATTCTGCTCTATACAGCTTCGCCTGTGTTTATATAGAGACGTGGTGTGGACTGCGAAAAAAAAAAAAACAAAAACTCAAACTTACCATTGAAGCTATGGTGAAATTGGACAGGGAACGGCTTCAATCTGATTTGTTACTCAAGAGGTTTAGGCAATTTAAAATGGATAAATGCATAAAAAAACGAGATAGAGAGAGAGAGAGAGAGCGCACGAGGAACGCAGCTGCACAGACACAGGCGCATTAAATACGAGTACACAACTTGACCAACACTCGCACACACACTTGGTTGAACTTGGCTTCTGAGTGAGCGAGTGTACGACTCTGTTTGAGTGAAATATCTCACTCAAATTCAGATTTCTGCTGAATATCTATTTGATTGGAATTTCAAGAGAGATGCAGAGATGTGTAAATGCTTGCTCATATTTGTGACAAGCATATAATGTGTGTATATGTGTGTGTTTATCGCATGTGTACGTAATGTGTGTGTGTGCGATTATTGTTGACCACCTTCGTTGTCGTTTGTGATTTTTCCGCAAAGACCCTAGAAGAAGTGTGTGCGATTGTTGTTGGCTCAGTGTTGATTCACTTCAGAGACGATTTTTTCAGATTCGTCGTCGCTTAGCAAATGTCTTCTTGACGCATCTTATCGTGCTGTCAACGCCACTGTAAACATTATTCACGTTGTCGCTATTGTTTTCTTGGCCAATGTATCAGTATCGTGTATCTTAGCCATGCTTTTTTCATTTCGTTTCTGCCAACCAACTTCTTGGCCGGATTTCGCATAACTCTCTAAGCAAGTGGCGGTAGTGCTAGCTGGAAAATATGATGAACAGAGGAGGAGGAAGGAGTAACAGTAGAAGGTATTATCCAAACGGAGACGCCATATTTTGTACGACGGGAGAATCTGTCTTTTGCGCCGCGCCACCTCGTACGAGAACGACGACGACGACGACAGCGGCAACGATGATGATGATAACGACATCCACAACGCCGGGTGAAGGTGGCATTATAACTTTGTGTGTGGTGTCATTGTTAATGCAAATGT
>JAHXMU010000006.1:1797168-1883325 GCA_019455685.1 Philornis downsi
ATCTTAGTTCCTTTTCGCCACGAAATTATTTGTTTGTTTCTGGCGGCGACGACCCCACAAAGTGTACATGAGATCGCTCGCAGCGCGTAATGTGTTTTGCCGACGCGTCTTTGCAATTCACCCGTAATGGTCAAACCAGAATACACAAAGAATCAAAATAAAATATTTGGCAGTGCTTTCAGTGCTTGAGAATAGAAATATTCATACAAAGAGAAATTACTCTAACTTAAAAAAGTACACAACAAAAGTGCATTGCTTGCTTTTTGCAATAGAAATACAATAATTCAAAAGAAATGTAAACAAAGTTTAAACAAAATGTTACAAAATATGTTAACCTAACAGTGAATGTAAATAAGTGCAACAGTGCAATACCATCTGTCATGTTATCATTACGTGCGTCATTTTTATCCATTCCCAATTACGGTTAAATTTGCGATTTCAAATTGGATTGATTTGCTGGTGATATTAATCAAATTGGAAAATCAGCCAGTATTTATAAAAAACAAATTGTCCACAAGGATAAATTTTAAAACTGATGTGAGTCGTCTGCATGCGTGTGTGCTGATTGTATGCAAGTGTGAAACGTCTGTCAGTGAGCGTGCGTATGGTGTGTTGGATGAAAATTCTATTTGAAAACTAAAAGTAACAATATTTGATTTTATTGACAGCAATAATAGATTTTGAAAGTTAAAATCGATGATCGATGTTGAAGGCTATAGTTGCATTCAAGTTGTAATTGACATAATAAATCTACATGTATTTATGGACAGTTTTGGCTTTACGGGAATATTACCATTCATTCCCTTTAAGGAAAAGTTTGTAATTGATGATATTAGATTTGATTAGGCAATTACGAATCTAACAATAAATGTATACAAATGAAGGGTAGGGAAAGTAAGCTGTCACAAAAAGAGTACTATTCAGCAATTCGCATAAATTTTTAGAGTGGCAACTACATACTTTGTGTATTCGATTAGGCAGGGTTACACAACACATCATCATTTGAGATTGAGCTAAGACTAGCAGAATTGCTGCTATTGCCGAACCCTTCATCACGTGTAGGCAGCATTAAGCAGTAGCTTTGTCATATAAATCTGACGGATATTTGGAAAGTTGGACGATTTACTTCGGGAGCACTCCCATCGACTAATTTTTGCCAATAAGTTTTCCGTAGTTCTTTTTACAACAGTTTCTTTTTTTGAGCAATGTTTCGCAGCTAAAAATTGTTTTTTAACTGAATGCTACTTATATTTTTGTAATGGAAAAACCCTTTTTACAGTTGATTCAAGATGAAAACAATTTTCCATGAAAACATGTAGTAGAATATATTTAATTATTATTTTTTTCAAGTTGATAAATCGAAAAGATTCGCAAACGTAGGACCAGATCAGTGAAGCAGTAAACAATATTTTTCATGTTAAATGAAAGTGGGATATGCTGCTTGGCTAAGCTGAGAACCAATTAAATTCCCATATAAAATAAACAAAACACTGCTAATGTGATCCATGCTTTAGCCTGATAAATGCATGTTGCGAGTAGCAATCGTTAACTTTGACAGAGATAAAGTAACCATAAACTTGTATAAATTTTGTTTACCATTGTATTATTCAGGGTTCTCGATATATAGCGAAAAGTAGTGAAAGTTGTTATAAAAGTGAGATTTCCAATTCTCTTAAATAAAATGTATGCTTTATAAAATAGAGTTCAGTGTACGGACATTTAGATACTATAACCCCACCAGACCCGTATTAAACTCAAATCAAAGAATCATCAAAGAATTTCAATATACATAAGTCAATATGCAGTTCCGTTGGCTTTCCATTTTGCTGTGACGGAAAGTTTGTCATTTGACTCTAATACAGGGTTGTTTGAAGCAAAAGTTCTTATAATTGATTGGGTCAGGAGTTTTGACAGGCGCTGCACTTCATTCAATTCAATTCAATTTGACTGAATAAATGCAATAAAATAGTAATATGTAAATTCAAATTCCCAATAAAATTAATTTTAAAGAACACCTTCATTTATGTTTATATTTCCTTGTGGAGTTAATAGCAAAATTACCTAAACGGAATTCCCTTTCCTCGAGTTCCATTGAGTTGTATTCCGTTAGAGATCAATACGGGATTTGAGTTGGAGATTGTAATTTTGAGAAAAAAATCTCACATTCAAAGTGCACAGGCTCAGCCCAGAAGGAAATAACTTGCCTGCAAGAGGATTGAACCCACCTTTTGAGAAAAATAAGTGTTTTTAACATTTTTTGAATACTTTTGCCATTTTTTCGTTGGTTGATATCACTTGGGTAGTATTTTATATATTTAAGTGAAATAACTCGCATACTTTTGTAAGAAATCACCTTATTGTGGGCGTGGTTGTTACAAAATACTGACAATACCAATTTCATTGAAAAATCTCTACACTAGAGAACAAAGATGGGCGAAATCGGTCCATTGTGGAATAACTTTTCTTGGAATAAAAGGCATTTTCATAGTTTTTTTCAACAATTGTACCTTTTGTTCATTAAATAAAAGCTATGTATTATGATACGAAACAGATACTTGAAGAGGCCAACCCAGGCCGCAGGGATCGCATCACTTGTGGGCGAAAAATAGTAAAAAGGCTTCAATGAATCTCTATATTATATATGAGAAAAGAGCCTTTGAGTACATTCACTTGTCTGACGTTATGGCTCTATGTCTATGATGTTATGGCTCGCAAGAGTGACAATAGAGATGAAGTGGTCTAGCAGGGAAAAAGTTGCTCATACAAGAAACAAACCCAACTTAATTTTTTTTGCGAACTTCTCTAATATTTGTATTCGTTATGAATATGATTATATTATGAGAAGTTGTTTGCTTTCTCATTGCATGGCTCGCGGCTCTTTCGAAATGAGTTGAAGCTTTTGGCTTTTTTAGTAACAGCCGGTAGTCGCAAATGCGATTCTTGGTCTTTTTAAAATGAGCCAGCAGTCGGCACGTGGATCATTTGAAGGAGCTGAGGAGTAGTCCTTGAATTTGCAAAATGTATGGTTTTATTTGCGCTGGCTTATAAACTGGATCACGTGCCAATTTATGCTTGTAAACTGTTTGACCAAAAATTATAATAATAGACAAAAATTTGTTACGGGTTTTTAATAGAGGCTACTAACGTGCCAGCTTATGCAAATAATTTTGGACTTGACACAGGACTCTTGAGCTGCCTCAGCAAACAATAAAAAATCAAGTTTGCTATAACATGATTTTAAGAAGCAGTTCCAGACTTCAGTCGACTCTCGTTAAACGATCATTCCACATGGTTCACTGCAAAAAAGCAAAAGGCCACATTTACCGGCGCTGACTCTTTCAAGCGATGCATGTGCTGGCTACTCCCTTGCCTTTTCAAATGTGCGCCAATTTCCATTACAATGGGGAAAATCAAGCACTACAATGGGCAAAGAGCTATGAACTCGGGGCCTGAACGTCTCCGGGGCATGCCAAAGTGATCCTTGGCTAGAAAACATTTACAAGAAACAAAAAACCTTTTACAACTAAATGTTGTATTGTGTGTCGCAAATAGTTTATATTAGTCGCAAAGTCTTCCTGACATTTGAGAAAAATCATGTGCGTCAGCCTGTTATTGTTTTCATAAACTAATTATGAGCCTCACCCTCTGGCCCTCCAAAATTATAATTAACTTAAAATTATATATTTTCGCAAATTATAAATTTTCACGAAATAAATGAGAAGTTGTGCCTGGGAATACAAAAAGTTCACTCTCCAAATGTAATACAATCATATAATCATAAATTCTTATCCATCCAACTCAATTAAATTAAGCTTTTGTGAAGAAAAAAGTAAAGCTTTTAAACATTCTCCATCTTTGTTGAAATAAATAAAACGAATAAGTACTGACAAATGAAAGTTGGTTTCCCTTTTTTGGTTTGAGTAAAAAATCTTTCAAAATCTTCAAGTCAAAATTGTTTATACGAAATAAAAGAAACATTTTTTCTGCGTTGGTGGTATTTTGTATTATCGAAATTGATCCACTTCTCCAAATTTGATTCGATATTAAAATAACAATTTCAATTTACCTTTTGCACTCCGTTCGTACTGCCACACAAAGGTATCATGGATAATTTTATGGTGCCAGCGACTGCACTCAATTTGGGATTAGCGATCTGAAAGCGAAGAGATATCAAACTGACATTTTAGTTTATACAAAACTAAAATCTATGAATACTTGTTTCGACAGTGAAAAACTAACGAAAATTCAACAATTTGTATATGTATATATAGGTATATGAGAATAATTATTTTGGTATTCGATTTTCAGAGTATTCCATTTTCTTAACAAGCGCCTAAACACAAATATCGGATCGAAAATGTGAAATCTATTTTAGACTAGCTGACCCGGCAAACGTTGTTTTGCCTTCAAAATGCCTTTTGTATTAGTCATTATTTGATTCAATGTTAATGTGGTAAAAAAATTAATTGCTAAAATCTCATCTCCAACGCCATCTATCACTTCAAATAAAACCTTTTAAACCTTCCGGAATACTCTACCAATAATTTAAGACCAAAATGAGCCAAATCGATCCAACCGTTCTCGAGCTTTAGCGAGACTAACGCACAGCAATTGATATATATATATATATATATATATAAAGGTAGATTAAATCGAATTTTGTTTGAAAAAAATCTTATTTTTGAATGTTAGTTTGTGGGATCCTGCTCAGGAACGGCCATTAAAAAAGTTAAAATATTTCGGGAATTTTCGTCGAACGAAGCTATCTTTCATTTTAGTTGCGAACATTTACAGCCTTTTTTAAAGTTAATGAATTTATTGAAAATATAAATAACAATTTCTTCGCCAATTTTTATAATTTAATTTACAATTACTTTGTATTTCAAGCATTGTGATGTATGGAACAGTTTGCTATTTCAGGACGAAATAGGGGCAGTGATTATTCTGGCGACTGCCAAGAACTATTTCTTAAGCGGCTGCTAGTACGCGGCACAGACTTAAAATATGAAAACGTACTTTTTAAGTTATCGGAAACTATAGAAAACGTAACAACATTTTGTAAATCCGGAGACCTAGACGACGTCATTTGTAGAAGATCTCCCCAAGGAATTTTAAGAAGTAAAAACAAAAACCAAATTGTGTTGTGTCTTGTTATTGAGACAAGTTCACGCTCAGTGAACTATCGTTTTACTTTTTTAGTCTCACTCAAAAAGCACCAACTTAAAATTTTTCGAAATTTACTTGCGTGATAATTCGCAATCGAGAGATAATTGGGAGAAAGTTTAAGCAATTGCTCCGTTCGCGTTATATCTGGGAACATAAATGTGGTAAAGCAAAATTTAAAAGATGATAACCAAACATTGACTTACAGCTGTCAACTCAAAATTTCTTTTTGAACGTGCAGGATGCTAAGAAAACCCAGACCTGATCCAGAAAAACTGAAATAATTTTTATGTTCATCATAAAGTATTCATTCAAAATCTGTTAATCAGTCTGTCATAAAACTCGGACTGCTGGCTGTGTTGTCACCGTATAATACTTTCTTAGAATCCAATACAATGTTCGTTTTTGCTGCGGGCGAATTTCTTTTTGCATGTATGAAAATATATTTGATAAAAGCTACTCCATATGAAATGCTGCTCCAATTTTCCTTCCGCAACATTTTTGTTAAAACTCAAATTAAAGTATTACCCAGAACTAAGTCATGTCTTTAGCTACATTAAAAGTGGCTATAAAGCAGGATTGTCACTAATATGATTGCGGATCGGTAATTAGTTGCACCTATAAAAAACATACGTATCAATCAATATGTCAATTTTAAGTTGTAACGAAATTGTATTGATTTGGAAACAAAGTTTTGGTTGTCCTAATACGCTTTGTGTTCTATACTTTAAGTTTATCTTCAAAATAAAGCTTGACAAACAATTAACAAAAAAATTTAAAAGTTTTACTGAGCACAGACAGCAACAGATTTTAATCTTGCCTTGTCCAAATTGATCTTTAATCAAACAATTCTTCCTAAGTATTGGAAAATATTCTTTAGTTATATTCTTTTATAAGCCAGAACTCGCAGAAATATTACTGCAGTTGCTTGGATGTTCTTTAGGGGTATTTTACTAAAGGGTGTCCAAACAAGAATGCAAGATTTACATTTGGCGCCATTTGAAGTATCATTGTTTGACATTTAAACAATTGTTATTGTTTGCTAGTAGAAGGTACGAGGTTGGTAAAAATGGACAACGCATTGTCATTGTGAAATTGTTTTACCAAAATGGTGAAAGTTTTGCGGCTGCAGTTCGCAAATTACGATCAATTTGGGGTCACAGTAATTGGAGCATTACTGTGCTGTAAAGAGATTAATGGATAAATTTGCCAAAACTGGATCTGTTAGTGATGTAAAGACAACAACGCGCCTTCGACCAGGTCGATCGACCGAAAGTGTCGCAGCTGTACGTGATGATGTCGCTCAAACTCCATCCACCTCAATTTGGTGTCTCCAAAGGTGTCTCCACCTCAGCAAATTGGTGTCTTCAAATCCACTATGCAGCGAATTTTGACGAAAGATTTGCATTTTCATACATACAAAGTTCAATTGACTCAGGAACTGAAGCCAGCTGACCATGGACAGCGAAGGGAGTTCGTTAATTGGGTATTGGAGAAACAACATGAAAATGCTGATTTTGCCGATAAAATCATCTTCAGTGACGAGGCCCATTTCCATCTTGATGGCTTCGTCCATAGGCAGAATTGTTGCATTTGGGGTGAGGAAAATCCTCGAGTGATTCACGAGAAGCAAATGCATCCTCAACGTGTCATTGTGTGGTGTGGATTTTGGGCTGAAGGAATCATTGGACCTTTTTTTTATGAAAATGAGGCATGTCAAGCGCAAACAGTGTCCGGTATCGTGAAATGATAACCAGTTTTTTCGTGCTTAGAATTGAAGAAATGAATGTGGAGGGCAAGTGGTTTCAACAAGACGGCGCCACATGCCATACAGCCAGAGAAACAATTCAATTGGTGCATCAGTCATTTAAATCTTGCGTTCTTGTTGGGACACCTTTTACAAATTCTCGGCAGATACTCATTGAACTATTGGCAATCCAATATTATATGTTAATCCATTCCCAAAACTGCATCTTTCACATCTCTCTTGTTTTTTCGCACTTGCCATTGCAATGCAAAAGGTTTTGAAAACTGTACGAGTACAATAATGTTTGGTAGTTAGCTATATTTCTGGCTTTGTTAGCATGATTTTAGATGGAAAGCTATCTTCAAATTGAACCATCTCATATCCTAGGTTAGGTAGATTTTCTTTTGGTCCTGTCTGAGTATCATCACGCCTCGGTAACTAACAAGCTGTGACCGAAATTGGGCGTATAATTTTTAGCAGTAACTAGTTACCTCTGTTATTAAACACATGACTTGCGTGCCGTGTTGCCAATCCGAGGAATAAATTATTTATTAGGATTTTTCGAGAGATAAAAAGGGATACAGAGAGGGAATCAATGTCTTGGGGGATTTTTCTTTAATGTTAATTGTTAATGGCGTTTGAATGAAATTTGATATCCAGTTATTATGCTCAAATTGTATAACGTGTGCCTTTAAAGAATAATTTATTATCCTAGAAGAATGGAAAGAATACCGTCTGTCACAATTTTATATAGACCAATTAAAGTCCCCTTCAATGACAGCGAACGAATCTTTTTTTAGCAAGTTTGCCGTTATGTAAGAGATATCAATACGGTAACAAATTTGTTTAAAAACATCCATTAATATAATGTTTTGCGCGCATTAGAGTGTTGGAAAAACGCTATGGACTGTAAGAAATTAGATCTATTTTGCATATTCCTACAAAGCATCAAATGAATTTTGTTTTGTTTTCCCTTTTTATAAAACCTTCTAAGATCACTTAGATCACTAAGATCACTTAGTACAAATCTCAATGCAGAAAACGCTAAAAAACGTTAAAGTAAAAGAAATGATTTGATTATGGCAAAATAGTTAACGATGAGAAAGAATAAAATACGGAACAATTTTTAATCAACGGAAAAATTTTTGAATAACCGATAACCAAAAAAAAAATTTCTTTGGATAATGGTTATTGTTAACCAAAAAATTCTTTTTGGTTGCTATAACAGTTATTCATAACCAAAAAAAAAATATATTTCTCATATGAATTGGTTACGGTGACCAAAATAATATATGTCTCACAATAATGGTTAAAAATTCCCTAATAAAGATAAAAGGAATTTTCGCGTAACCTTTTCGTCTGGGAAAAAAAATAACAATTATTTTCCGTCCCTGGATTCAAGGCTACAATACAGCCAACTCTACTTTCTTTAACGGCAGCCACCGCAATGTGCGGGCGAACACTTTGAGTAGTCGAGTAATCGACAACTCTAGCAAAGGTGTCTTAATCTGATGTTCGGAAACAATATTAGACAGTACCATCAGTTTCAGTGAATGCGGGAAGCTCTTCGAAACCGCATTCATGGTTTTTTGTTTACTTTTTATTTAATAACCTAAGGCAGAACAATCCGTAGGATAAATACACGTTCAACAGAAAATATAGTTTGGCACCGTCATGGGAGCAATTCATTTACAAATTCATCAAATTTGACCATGAGAATGTTGCATACTTCTTTTCTAAACACTGTCGATTTTATTTAGAACATTGAAATGAAATGAATTTGTAAACCAGTGTTCAACCATGTAGTTGAACTCGTTTCATTATTTTGTATGACATCGTATTTTCCGGCCGACAAACATTTAAAACATTTTTTTTTGTCTTAAAAATGATTTGAAACATCTTTGTATGATTTGAGTTCAACATAATTACTTCGACGCTGAGTCGATCGTTTTGAATATAAAGCCTTTATTTTGAAAACTCATCTAGTTGAATAATTTCGAACATGGGAACGGTCATTAATCTACGAATTCATAATGAAGCATTCCTAGACTTTAAAATTTTAGATCTAAACATCTGAGTTGAGATGATTGAAATGGAATTGCAAGGCCAACTTCGGATAATACGATCTGTTGACAATAAGACAACGTCGAAACATAATTTGATTTAACTTCCTCTTTCTTTCAACGGCGGACTTTTAAAGGCAACGCTTTCGGATATTAAACGAAAAGTGTAATTTGCTGAAATGTGACCGGTACCGCCGTTACATTGTGGTATAGAAGATAATAAACAAATATTTGAGTTTGAGTTCTAGTTCTGGTCTCATGGCTCATGATTGCAAATTGTTAAAGTCTTCAGTGAGAATAGGCAAAGATCTTACTGAGCTGTTGCATTAAATGCGTTCTCTTGCACGGCGATAGTCTATCATGCGATTCCTTTAACATGGTTATCGATACGATAATGAGGAAAGCTGCAGTGGACACGACTGGCATTATTTTTAATAAAAGCTGCACGCTATTTGCGTACGCTGATAATATTTACATCATCGGTCAAAAATTGGGAGATGTTACTGTAGCCTTCTCAAGCATTCAGAAGAGTCAGCAAAAGTAAAAGGGGTTAAAATGAAAAAGCTTACTCCGGCACTTATGGGCGCCACAGAAGAGGACGAACCGAACTCCGTTAGAGCTACAAACCATGAATCGGTGTCGGTGGGAAATTTGTAATTCGTTTTCATATGTGACTGCGTAATTATGGCCTGGCTCTGAATTGGCTAGTTGGGCAACGTAGTTTATGTTAAAAATATTATATTTATATTACATTCATAATCCGACTTTAATAACTGTGGCTTACAGCTGAACAGGTGACGTTGAATTTGAAGATGCGAAATGGAGTCTGTAACAATTTATTACCATTAATTAAGTGACATATCTGGCAAATTGCTATAAAATTGTGTTTTTGTTGTTCTATATTCAAAAGTACACGTATTTTTTAAAGAATCTTATATGAATATTTAGATTCCCCTGCTGATTTACATAACATATGGCCCGAAGGGAAGGCGATAACAAAGTTTACAACTAAATCTGTCGCAGGAAAGTGTTCTAAATTTATTAGTTCGTATTTATTGTCTGGCATATGCTTAAGAGGGTCACTTGCAGTGGCCAACAATTACAGAAAAAAGCAAATAATAAACCAAATGTACATGAAGTGTGTATATGTATGCTCAAGTATTTCTGATAAAATGACACACAAAGTATTAAAACGACGACATATAAGATAAACACACACACATACACAAGCTTTTATATGTTTGTATCCAGATATCCCCACTCTGCCATGCTCCCGTAAGAAGCCCAGCCAGGCATGGGCAATATTTACACAAGCGATTGGTTGAGGGACACCAATCCGCGACGCTTAGCTCACACATAAACGAAGGAGTGGCTTAAAGTACACACAGCAGATCACACTACCTAGAATACGGACGGCAGTACAGTGGAGTGGAGTACTTGAACCGAATGAATGCCTTTGTTCGCCGCTACCACTACAGCACCGGGAACACTGTAGACCCAGGCCAAGTCAAGTGTATGTGTATGTCTCCTCACATCCTTAGCACATAAAAAGGCCACTCTGAATGTGCAAATCAAAGGCTCTTTGGCATTCAGACTCCCAACACTCACATACTCCATGGAGCTGGCTGGCTGCATTGACACACTCTGTTGGTGTGAAATAAACACAGAAAGAACCGGCGAAAAGAAAAACTGACAGAAGCAGCAACAAAATGAAAAAAAAAACACTGAATACACGAAGTAGAATAACAACGCTGCATAAGAAAATCGGCTTTCCACCAGCAGGTCACAACGGATGTGTGGATGGCGAATTGTCGCCGTCGTCGTCGCCATCATCGTCCTCAGCGGTTCGCACTCTCGACTTAAAGAAAGGAGACCAAAGTCACCAGCAATACCGAAGGCAGCGGCAACAGCAACAGCAACTTGGAATTAATACTGTTTACAGGTTGCGAACAAAGCTTACAAAAAGAAGTGTAAAATCATGAAACTGCTCACACAAAAAGGCGAGATGTGTGTGAAAAAAACTGGAAAAACACTACACTCTCCTTGTCCTCCCCTACCCCAAACTACCACCCACTCACCAATTCTCGCCCAATATGGATGGCCACCTCGTTGGCCCAACTGAGAAAAGTTTTCCAGGGAACAAGCGCAGACGAACCAACAATCCAGACCCGAACACACACAATGGAGCGACCGACCGACGCAGACGAAGATGATTATTTTGGTAAAGTGCCAGCCGGGCCAAATACAACGAGCGACAAAGTCGCAACACTCTCTTAGCCACAACACGGAGCCATAGCAAGGACCAAAAGAGATGACTGTCTAAAAGGGGGAGGCGGGCAGATGGAAGCGCGGGCTAGTGTGGAGAGCAACCCAAAGTCTATAAAAAAGACAAACTTTATATGACACTCGGGGTGTGTGTAAGCACACCAACAAAACAAATGACGCTGGTCCAAGCCACTTAACAAATGGAGCAAAATCTAATCTCTGGTAATGTGCAGATATTTCTTTTGTACGGGAAGCAGCAACAAAAAAGACGTAGCGAAATGAAAATAAATAAACGAAAGAAAACTCTGTGTGCAATGAACCGACAAACAAAAACAAATAGAGACATATACAGACATACATACGTACAATATACGTACAACATATACAGGCATACCTTGAGATGTACTCGTATAAACATCGATGTACATACATATCTACCTACGACCTCACAGTGTAGCAACATATCATTTAATCTTAATTTTTTTTGCGCTTTAGTAACATCCACTCTGATATGTACAAACGTTTCACGCACATATACTTATATACTACCATATATACAAACGTAGATAGCTATGTATGTACAATTTCATACATATTTCCTTTACATCCTTAGAAAACAAAACCAGGGATGAATTTTCGTTTCACTTTAAGGTTAAATACGATTCCCTTCCAGTGCTAAACATTTAAAGATCCCTCACCTCCGCAGTAAAGAAACGGATAGCATCACGGAGTCGAAGTCGTTTAGGTCACCTGGGTCAAATACTTTTAATGATTTTAGATTAAGAAATGAAAAGGGAGTTTAAGAGTTGACTAGCAGAATCGTTAAAGGGCCTGAAATAGTATTGGGTTTCACAGAAGGCGAGGAAATACTGAATACGGTTTGCTAGATTTTAAATTCTTCTGAAGTTTTTATACCAATTTTCACAGGAAATCACGATAATAGAATATGATTTAATTTCACAATGCAGAATGAGAACTAAAGAGGACAATATTTTCTAAAAACTTTACGATAATTCATTATTATTACTTTTGTTCTTTTTTTGTGAGATGCAAGCAGGGTTAAAACGAGTGTGCTGGGTGACAGTTTAGAAGATATATCTACACCCGAAGTTAGAATTTTGCTATTGCTATTTGTGCCCGACATAGGCACTACTCTTATAATTTGTATGCCGTTGTTAAGAAGCCTTTCAAATAGGTCATATAGACTATTGGAGAGGTAAACTGCATTAATTCATTATTGATCTTGATCTTTCATTAATTTATTTATAATAGTGTAATATAACATCGAGAGAAGACCTATGGATGAGATTTTAAAAGTATTATATAAAGCTCAATGCAGTACCAAAATTAGACTGTCAAAATTAACAACTTTGCTGTTTTTCTTAGAACTGAAAGAAGTTTATTGCACAATTTCCACCCAAAAGAATTTGTCACTCATTACTTATATTTGAAAATTGAATTAGTAGCAAAAACTACACTGACCCAGTTAAATTTCGTCCGTTCAGTAGCAGTTCTAAGCAACTAGTTATCCATAACTATAACTATAGAATATAGAATTAATCTAGTATACGACTAGTAGCAAAGGAACATTTGGGCGACCATCTTTCCCAACTTTATGATGTCGCGATGCTAAAAACTATAGTTGTTTGCATAGGTGGGAGTTAGTTACGTCGCGTTGAAATACTAGTTTCGAGTTTAGTTTAGTTTAGTATTTTTTCTTGCTTTGCTTATGTTTAGCTTTGTTTGGTGTTTTTTTAGAATTCAAAGAAGTTCATTTCACAATTTCCATCCAAAAGGATTAATCGCTTACTACTTTCACTTTCAAAATTGAATTAATAAAAAAAAACTAGTCCGAACATAGTTGAATTACGTCCGTTTAGTAGCAGTTCTGAACAACTAGTTATCCGGAACTACGAGTATTTTAAATTAATCTAGTATGCAACCAGTAGCAAAGAGACATTTGGCGACAATTTTTCCTAACTTTATTATATCGCAACATTAAAAGCTATAGTTGATGTATGTTGTATGGATGGGAGTTAGTTGTGCCGTATTGAAATACTAGTTCAGAACTAGTACTTTTTCTTGCTTTGCTTATGTTTAGCTTTTTCCAAAGTCCGCCGTTTACAGCCACTTCAAACAATCATTAATGTTATTATTAGAATACCTTTTTGTTATTTAGAAAATGTAGAAATTTAGAAATTTGGTACAGTGGTTTCTCACGCAACAAATTGCCATACATGCGATTCGTATTATCTGAAACTTAAATGGATGTTATGTATAAATGAGCAAATAAAGTTTGTAAGTTTCTATGTTTTAATTATTTGAAACAAAGAATTGCTGTCTCGCAGTTTGAAGTTTATATTATAAAATATGTCTGGAACATATTTGCATTCTTTTTTATTTTATAATGTTTACAACTGCTACCCTTTCTGTTTGTTTGGATGCGCTTAGATCACAAATTCCTCGAATACAAAAAGAGGAAGATGGAGGAGGAGACAATCGCTTTTAAAATTTATTATGGCCTATACTAGGTTTTGAGTTTTGGAAACTTTTTTGTTTGTCAAAATAATAGAAGGCGGTCATGTTCTTTCTTCATGTTTTTGCATTTACTTTTCGTACCAATAGTTTTAATAGTAGTTATTGATACCATAATAACTAGTAGTAACTCCGCACTTCACACATTTTGGAACTACTTGTGAATTGCCCAAAACTAGTGGTTCCGACTTAATACTGAACTTACATAACTAAACTAAATCTTGACTAGTTCAGATGAAAATAGCTCGGACACGATCCCTCTGGGGAAGTTGTCTACTAGTTAGGTCAGGTCAGTGTGGCAGTCGGAATAGACAGACTCACTTAGACTGTATAGTCCATTGTGATACCACGGAAACTAGGGATATAGATGTCGCCAGTTTCCCTCTTTGTCGCTAGTTTCCCACTTAGACTGTATAGTCCATTGTATTACCACGGAAACTAGGGATATAGATGTCGCTAGTTTCCCTCTTTGAATCATCCTGATCACCGGGAGAAGCTCTTAAGTCGAACAATATCTATATCGCCCAGAGCTCCTAGATTCCTAAAGGAAGTGTTGATCCCCGCCTGTTCGCCAGGGCGGGGCAATTGCAGAGAAGATGCTTGTGGACTCCTCCTTCTCTTCATCCCCACAGCGCCTGCAGAAGTCACTAGCTGCAACCTTCAGTCTCATTGCATTCTTCCAATCAAACAGTGTCCCGTCGTGATGCATACAATAATGAGACGTCAGGCCTTGATAACAATATTAGTGTGTGTGAACGCTTCTAGATCTAGGCGAGGCCATATCTGTCTGAATCGATTACAGCCTCGGACATACGCCTCATTTTGAAGTAGGAGCTTACAAGTAACTCCAACTCGGCTGAAGACTGTAAAGTTATTTCCAGTCTTGCACCCTCATTCGGTCTGCAGTTCCCTGGTATGTCCTTGTTGCCCAGCACCCACATAAGGTGAATGTTGACATGCTGAACCATCTCGGTAAGAGATCTGCGGCATTTTAATGCTGATGTGAAGTTCAGGAGGACAAAATCCAGCGATTTAATAAGGTGAGGACGTTATATCTCAGCCATTCCTATCTGCTATAGTGATAAAACCTAACGCCCCTCATAGCCAAAACTCGATGGTTGGAAAGCTTGTTAAAATGGCTTTCACGTGAGCTATGCCAAGTTAAGTGCATTAATAGTTTTATGAACAAAAACACAAATGAACCGAATAAGTCAATGTTCCTAACTTTGTACAGTTCATTTGAAGGATAATTTTGCAAGCTTCCCATTGCAATGAACACATAATGTGAAGTATTGTCATGTCAAAGATACTTATAAAATAATGTTCCATCTTTGAGAAGCGGTGTTACATAAACTATTTTAACCTGAACTCTGCTGGAAAATTGTTCTTAATTTCTCAATTTCGTTACTCCTTTTTATTAGTATTCTAGATAGTTCTACTCGAAGCACTTAATATCTCACTAGTAGACTAGAATTAATTTCTTTTAGTTTAATCGCTTCGTACTGATTTATCTTTGGAGTAATATGTTAAGCTCATTGTAGGCTAATACGATAACGGGCGTTCCAACGAAAATGTATCAAAATGCGTGAATTTGGTCAGCATAATTAACTAAACGATGATGCAAATGCGAATGTTCTTTAAAACTTAAACAAATTGGGTAGAAAGCAGATGTGACACTAACATTGCTTGTTCGTGAACGCCGTTCAGATGAAAACATTAATGTGGGCCACGAGAATGTGGTCAAGAAGCCAGGGAGCTCGATTTGACAGCGACACCGTCGCGTCAATTTTCGGAACGGCTAAACCAACTGGCGATCGCAATCTTAACAGCTTTAGATATGTTAAGATTTCGATGGCCGACGGCTAAGACAATTGGCTATCGAAATCTTAACATATCTAAAGTTGTTAATTGACTTAGCAGTTCTCTATTTGGTATTAGCACAAGAGTCAGATCTATGGCAACAAATTGACAGCAATTCAGCAGCCCAGAAATTCAAATGAGAGGGCATATTGGTGACATCGAGGCGCAACTATGCAGAGATGTTGACCACCGATTAAAAAAGAGCCGCCAAAGCCTTGGAGACAATTTATCCGATAATATTTGATATGTAATTGCTCTATACAAAAAAGTATAATTCAATGAAAATGTCAAATGGTTTCTTTTAAATATTATGGTATTTTCAATTGACATCGGATCCCTATTATGGGAACTCCTTTTATATAGAATTTTAGTGTCATAACTATTACTGCTACATCTTCTCAAGACCCTTCGTAGCTGCGTTCATTTTAGTACATAAATCTACAAATCCTTACTTATACGTGTGCTAAAATACATTCTATTTTTCACACATTCCAGTTAGCTTTACTGACTAGTCTAGTATTGCACATGCAAGTATGTACTTTTATGAGTGTAAAGTTAATTAAACAAAGCCAGCTGGTGTTGGGAGAACTATCCGAACGGTTTTCGACATTTACACACTCCCACGTGGATTCAATGTGAATAAAGATACGTATATTTACTACGTTCATACATCCATTCATCATTATCATCATCATCATCACCGACATCATCATGGCCATACAACAAACATATTCACCCCGGACAAAAGTTTATAAATCGAGTACTACAGACTGTAAATTCACCTCACCACATGCTAATTGCAAAGGAACGCGTTAACAGAAAAAAATGATACAGAAGGATGGTATAAGTCCTGCCGCACAAAACTGCAGGATTGGATGGTGCAAAAAAGTAAATGGAAACATGCTAAATACATACGCACACATGCAAATGCATATGTGTTTAAGGAATCTGCTAGTAAATGAAAGTCAGTCAGAGAGTCCATCAGACTCGCCAGTCAGTCAACAGTACAAGATTCCAAACGAATTCGTATTGAAAAAAATAAACACAGGATAACAAATGTTCGAGTTGTGAAGTGGAACGACGGAGTTTGATATCACATCCATACATGTAAATGTGTGCATTTAAGTACACATACGAGTACAGACATGTGTATATATATGTATATATTTGTAAATTTTTTGTTTTTGACATATGTATTTCGTACCTAAGCCCGTGTATACGCAGAGCAAATAGATAAATCTAATTGGATTAAGTTGGTCATACCCCAGCGTTAGTTACTTCTATGCACTCTGATAGTTGAAAAAGGTGATTCTCATTCTGGGTGGAAATTGAAAGTGTGCTTGTGTGTGGATGTTGCATGACCAGGAGATATGATTATATTTTATGTTTCGGTTTCTTAGCAGTTATTTCATGATAGTGGAGGGAAGAAAAGGTTGTTCTAGACAAAGGCCTGAGAAGATTAAACATAATGTTGGTGGGAAAAGTTGACGTTAATTATTAATATGAAAAAGTTGTTCACGATTGGCGAGAAAGTAACTGAGAGTTTAGAACCATCGAATATGAAATGACAATAGCAAGGTATATTTCAGCACCATTTTAGCCATAAAACTAGTTCCAGAGTAATTGTATAAAAATTCTTCTCTTCTGTTCTCATTACTTTTTTGCTATTTGGGCTTAATTTAATGTTTTTAGATAAACGTTTATTTTATTACATTGTCCCAACGTTTCATCAATTGTTTGTTGACTTCATCAGGGGATTCGTCTATTAAAAAAAAAAACAATAATTACATTTCTTTCCCTCTCACATCACATCGATATAACTTACATTGACAAGGCCATTTAGCGTTCACATAGGTTATATCATAACAACACGAATTTTGAATATTACAAAACAAGTATATTAATTTATCACATCTTTTATCAATTCTCACAACTTATTTTATTGCAACCCTGTAGCTTGCACTAATTTTGTCGGTGTCTTCATTCAAATTCATCGTTTTCTCTCTTCTCCTGATGAAACAGACGTAAACGGCTCTAAAACACAGAGGATAGAAAACATAATGATCATTCTTCCCTTCTTCATTTGTTATCATAAGCTATTATTGCCAAATTCAGAGCGCACAGCGACTTAATGGTTTCAAAATGTTATGGATAAGATGAAAGTCAAGTCAAGTCAAGTAATCATTCTCCCATTCTTCATTTGCTGTCATAGGATTTTTTTTACCAAATCCAAAGCGAAAATCGACTTAATGGTTCCAAAATGTTATGGATACGATGCATGTCGATCCTGGAATTTCATTCAGTTTCTATTCAGTTGAATGAATAACTTCTTTGTCGTCCAATTAGAGTCTATACTTTGCATTTCTGGTTTCTTATATCTCACAACTACATCAGATTTGTCAAAATGATTAGGCTCTTTTCTCTTCTTTATATTTGAAAACATATTTTACTTACATATAGAAAAAAATCGCTTATGCAGAATAATGTCGAAAAGTTAAAGAGAAAACGACCTTGAGGTAGTGAAATTTCTGTAAAGATCGTTTTTCAGTCAAATTTTCAATTTAACAAGATTGTCACTGAATGCCGCAGTATATTCACAGGTTATTACTGTTGTCATTAGAAATAATAACAATTTATAAATAGCAGTTTATGGTAGTGTTCCGGACTCATTTTCTGCACAGCTAATACTTGGTCTGAACAAAGAGTTTGTCCAAAAATGTTATTAGGAAATTAATAATGCTTTTAAATACGCTATACAATAAATGTTAACAGTCAAATTTAGTTGTTATCTATAGATTTTTATATAGCATTCTATTTTTGTATGCTGATTTCAAATTGGCTATCAGCATCATAATACAGGGTGGCGCAATAGTACGTGCATGTTGCATCATCTTTTTTTGCGGGGTAGAAAAGGCGCGGGCGGGGGGCGCCTACATCGTTGGGTTGCCGGGCTCATGGAGTTTCAGTCGCTATGAATCACTTCGACGGGAAGCGTCGCGCATTTTGCGTTCGCGCTTTTTACGAGATCTCTCGTTCATATATTGCTACTAAGCGACTATATTGTGCTGAATATGGACTACAGCGAATTAGTGAAGCTCCGAGTGCTAATTTAATTAAAATATGGGTAAAGTGTTTTGAAGAGATCGGTTCAACATTTAAACCACAAGCAAATGGCCGCCCAAGAACATCTAGGACCGAAGACAATGTTGAGAGAGTTATGGAGTCAGTACGAGGAAATGCACAAATGTCGACTCGCAAGAGATCGTCTGTCTTACAATTATCGCGACGAAGTTTGCAACGAATTTTAACATTGGACCTTAAACTGCATCCATATAAGCTGCAATTAATACAAGAATTGAAAGAGTCTGACTTCATGGCAAGGCTCGCATTTGCTAATGAAATGCTTAATCGATTTTCCAATTTTGACAATATCCTTTTCTCTGACAAGGCTCATTTCTTTATGAATGGGTTCGTAAACCGCCAAAATTGTCTTTACTGGAACAGTGAAAATTCCAAAATCAAACACCAGAAACCATTGCACAGTCCTAAAGTGACAGTATGGGCAGCAATCTCTGGCAGAGGAATAATTGGTCCTTTTTTCTTCGAAAATGCGCGGGGCCACAACGTCACGGTTAATACGGAACGCTATGTTGAGATGTTGGACGGATTTTTTGGCTCCAGAAATTGAAAGTTCAAGAATAGTGAATTCCAGAACTTGGTTCCAAGAAGATGGAGCTACCTGTCACACATCAAATGACTCTATGGCGGTGGTGAAGCAGCTGTTCCCTGGCAGACTGATTTCGAAAAGAGGTGATATCCCATGGCCCCCACGTAGTCCAGACTTGACGCCTCTTGACGTTTTTTTTTGTGGGGATACCTCAAACACAAAGTCTACAGTACTAATCCAAGAAACATCGTTCAGCTCAAGGAGAATATCCGTGGTGAAATGGCAGCCATTATACCAGTATTACTGAAGAAAGTTTTCAATAATTTTCGTTTGCGGTTAGAGGAGTGCCATCGTAGAGAGGGTCACCATTTAGATGATGTTATTTTAAAATAAAATTATTACTCTACAATGCCTTAGATTTATTTTAACCATACCTTTTGTATTTATTTTTTAATCTATTTTTTAAATATGCACGTTCTATTGGGCCACCCTGTATTATTTTGCATTACTGAATGTTAACAAACCAAAGATTGGAAAATTGTGTTTTTTTTAAATTGAGGTTAACATAAATAGGGCTGTGGTATTCTAAATTTGGGAAACTCCCACTATATTAACAACCTTGAAAAAATAGTGGATATATTAAAAATGTTTACTCCAAAAAGAGAACATCACAGTCCTGACGTAAAAGATGGACATAAGAAAAATCTTCACATTCACAACGTTATTTTTATTATTTACATTCTATGTTGACATAAAAGACATGAAAAATTCAAGTCTTTAATGACAAACACTTGTTTTCAGTACTAGTTAACGTAATTGAAATGGATATGAGAATTTATCTGACACAATTTAACTCGAAAAGAGCGTAAAGAAAATGTCGACTAATTGTAAAACAAATTTTGTAAAACATTTTTACAGCCACTGTGGATACGAAGCGAATTAAACCATCTTTTCATATATTTATGCAGCTTTTAAAAACATTTTATTTAAAGATTAAAAACGACAAAAAAAAGGGAAATCTTCGGATTTTCAGCGAAACATTCTTATCCTGTGATTTGTTAAAGCGCTAAAAATTCAGCACTCACTAAAAAAAGAAGACAGATCTACGGAGTTTCAACATTCCCATCCAGTGATTTGTTAAAGTGCAAACATTTAGCATTTTTCATGTCCTCTTAGGGGGCAACATTTTCAGAAAATAACGCAAGACATTAACAAATGCTAAAGAATTTTCCAGAAAGGAAAGTGAATTTTTTATGCTAAGAAGAGCAGCAGCAAAATGTCGCACTTTTTTCCAGAAAGGAAAACATCATAATTTATACTAATCAATGCTGTTTTTTCTAATAAAATACAAAGAGTTTAGTATTATTTATTATGATCTCTAACATGGAATAAGTAATAATTAGAACTGTTGGCTTCCATTCTCATTTAAAAAAATACAAACTCTATGACGTAAATATTAAGATCATATTCAAAGCCTTCAATAATGTAGGGTCATTAATTTCCAACTAAAACAGTTCATGAGTTAATAATAACCCTACAAAACGTCGAAACTTATTTGAATGGAGACTTCATTAGTCGCACGTTGTCCAACTGAAACAGCGTGAACGTTTAATGTCTAATTTAAATGATGATTTTACATAAAGCCGCCTTATGACGGGGCAGTAATTAATCAAACTAAATAAAAATATAAGAGTATACTTTCAAACTTTGGTGATTTCAGTCTGCAGTTTATACAGACAGCCACGCAAAATACAAGCAAACCACAGCTTTGAAACTCCGTAGCCTCGATAGCAGTTTATAAGTGGTCGACTGAGATGGTGCTAGAAATAAGCTTTAATTAATAAACCGCTCCATAGCGTTATTATTAACTATCTTACAATGCCATAATAAAAAGAGTCATAAGTTCTTGTTAACTGTCAAAAATGATTAGTAAAACGACTTATTCAATTTGTTATTTCCGCACGTTGCAACTTTTGCTTGCACGGAGTGAGCATTCAACTCTGTCGGTTTTATTTAATTTATGTGTTAAACTAACAAATGACGGATTTAATAAAGTCTTGCTGCAAATGGTTTCAATATAATTAATAACAATTAACAATGCAAAAAATGTACCCTCAAATCTTTAGAATTTAACTTTTAAACTAAGATGTATTGCAATTATTGAATAAAGTGCTTGATTTCAAACTGGTGTAAGTTAATTTGATTATAATTCCAACCGGTTTCCTACAAAATTGCTAGCCAATTCCATTTAGCATCAATCATTTAAATTAATCAGACTGCACGGCGTTTAATTTTATTCACACTATTAAGTGCTTATAAACGAACAATTTACTGTCAGTTGTTTGTAAAGATCAATTATTTTCTCAAATGGATTTATACCACTCCTAAAGTAAACGGGCTGAGTGAAAACGAGTGTACAGATTATTAGCTAAAAATTTACACTTAAATTTAATATTTTCGATCACATAACGATGTCTGATTGACGGCTTGAGGTGGTTGGGCATTCGATATTAATGAAAGTTGACCCAATTGTTGTCCCAGATTTAGAATTTTTTTTTTATATTAGGGGCCATGTTCATTAGAGTCCTTAAATGTTTCTAAAACGATTATAGCATAAGTTCCTAAAAATGTTGTAATTTATTCTGTTATATTTTTTGAAATTTGTGATGGATTTTTATAATATTAATGAAAGTTTGGCCAATTGTTCCAAGATTTACAATTCTGTTTTTTAATGTCGGGGACCATGTTTATTAGAAGTCCTTAAATGTTTCTAAAATGGTTAGGCAATAAGTCCCTAGAAGTATTGTAATCTATTCTGTCATATTTTATGGATCAGATTTTTTTGGAATTGTAATGAAAGTTGACCCAGTTGTTGTCCCCGGCTTGGAATTATTTTTTGTGTATTAGAGAAAATGTTTATCAGAAGTCCTTAAAGGTTTCTAAAATGCTTACAAGTTCCTAGAAGTATTGTAATCTATTCTGTCAAATTTTTTGAACTTCTTGATGGATTTTTATAACTTTGTTGTCAGTCAGAAATCAAGAAGGCCCTACTTTGTACATTGACCATATAAAATATATGTCGTTTCTGAGCAAAAATATGTAAAGGTCAGAGATTTCCTTTATCATTACGTACATTGAAATGACTCCATTTAAGTAAATTGTTTTAAGTAAGTTGCAAGTTTGTCAAAAGGCTCTTATACGAGTATATCTATGTCGTGTGGTCTTCCGTAAAAGTTTCGTAGAAAATCAGAGGTTTGGCAAAAACATACGATTAAATTGGTCACTCATGAAAATAATTATAGTCTACATAGTTGTCATAAATGCAAAAATGTGATTGATACAAAATGCCATTTACAAAATAATGTCCGTTTCACAATTTCATATACAGAATACAGTACAGAATTTTTCATGTAGGAAAGATTCACATGCCCCATATTGTAGAGGAG
Organism: Philornis downsi; assembly: GCA_019455685.1. Lineage (NCBI taxonomy): Eukaryota > Metazoa > Arthropoda > Insecta > Diptera > Muscidae > Philornis > Philornis downsi. Next base: position 1,819,915 of record JAHXMU010000006.1, read on the forward strand.
GCAACTTCTCATTATTATTTCTGAACCAGGTTATTATACAGAGAAAAGATAGTTACAGTGCCAATTTCTCTTATAGAAATGTCATATAAAATCAAAAAAAAAAAAAATGTCATAAAACACGTCTTAGAGATCCTTTTTTGGGTAGAAAAGATTACAGGCATGTATTTTCTGATGCAAGGAGAGACAAATTTTGATGTGGGAAATATTCTCTCAGAAACCACTTTTCCATATGAAAACAATGTTTTTGCGACAATTTTCCATATGGAAAAGATCGTGTAGGAGATCATCTTTCAAGAAGCATTTTTCGTATTGAAATCTCATATGATATCATGCATTATATCTCATTCTCTTTAAGACAATATTTTCATATCGTTTTCGTACAGATCTGGTATCTGCATAAAATTCAAAATTTCAACATTTCCCCGGTAACATAATTTAATACAGAAAATACTTTTTAAGGCAGAACAAATTTTTTCTGATTTTCCTTTTTTGAGACAATTTATTCATTCAGAAAAGATTTCATACGAAAACTACTTTCTAATGGAAAATTTTGTGTCACAGAACACTTTTCATATAAAATAGATTTTCTCAAAATCAAATTATCACACAATATTTCATTCTTACTTTTTATTGCAAAGAAAAAGGAAAAGATTTTATGGCCGAGACAATTTTTGCAATATAATAGATTGCCTCAGGTGCAACTTTCACAAGTAGGACTGGCATAGTAAAACCAACAAGGCTACTTTCACCTAAATTGGAATGCTGATAAGAATACGAGTACTTACATGCAATATATAAATTTATATGCTTAAATACCAGAGCCCAACAAAAATAAACTATTGAAGTTGGTTGAATGTTCTAAAACCATTTCGAATAAATATAAATGTACAGATTTCGACATTACTCAGGTTGACTTGCCATAGCGAATGCATTTTTGGAAATATGAGGATTTTTGTTAATGTTTTGATATCCTGATGAGGACGGCAGAAGTCGGCATTTGGTTAGATATTCAAGTAGCAAAATGGGTCTGTTTATATGTAAGGATCATTATAAGCTGCTCTAATTTCTATACCTTATTCACAAAAGTTCAGTTTTGGTTTTAGAGATACTCAAAAAACTTTTCAAATACAGGGTGTCCGTCGGGAAGGTACGAGTATACTACTTTGTTTGTTTATAATTTTTGATTAAAAGAAAGAGAATGGATCTTATATTGATAAATGTTTTATTTAATGTCGGCAATTATGTATGGAATACAATATCAGATAAATGTCCGCCTCTGTTAGCCTTACAAATACGAGCCCTTCTGAGCACATTCTTCATTACATTCTCACACATTTCATGCAGTATTTTATTAATTTCATCACGAATATTTTGTTTGAGTTGTTCAAGCGTTTCTGGTTTGTTTGCATAAGTCTTGCTTTTCAGATATCCCCACAAAAAGAAGTCCGGCCAATCAAATCAGGCAACCGTGGAAGCCAATCAACATCACCTTTCCTTGAAATAACTTGTTGTGAAAAGAGGTCTCGCAGTAATTTTATTGTAATCCTGGCACCGTCTTGTTGATACCACATGTTAATCAAGCCCAAAGCATGCAGTTGTGGCGTTAAAAAGTTTTCAATTATATTACGATATTGCTTCCCATTGACAGTTTCCGTTACGCCGTTTTCAAAGAAGTAAAATCTAAATTGCACACCATCGCCCAGAACCGACTATTCTGTTTATTCACATATCCATTCAAATGAAAATGTGCCTCGTCACGCGTTATGATTTTTTCATGAAAATCGGGGTTGTCATGGGCGAGTTGTAACATCCTATTGGCATATGTACGGCAGCGTAAATGGTCTTGTGGAGGAAGCTCTTGTGTCAACTGAATCTTAAATGGGAACAAATGCAAATTCTTGAGCAAAATTGTGACCAAAGTTGTTCTTTGAAGACCAAGCTCCTGAGCACAGGGTCGAATTGAGGTTGATGGATTGTTTTGAACACTTTCTTGTTGGCACGTAATTTCTCCCAGAAATTTCACGTAACTTTCTTATCGTCACAGTAATCGATGATTGATTTTGATAAAATGATTTAACGATTAAACCACGTTGGTTTTTCGCATATATATTTCCATTAAAATTTGCCATGTTTCTACTTCACGACTGCAAAATATGAACTGTTAAGACTAATGTTTACCAAAATGGCGGCAAATAAAGTGGTATACCTTCCCGGCGGACACCCTGTATTTACGGTCACACAAACGTCATGCTTAGTACAATTTATGAAAAGTTTCTCCCAGTTATCTGTTCAATTAGAATGTACTCATATATATATATATATATATATATATACATATATTATACATATTTATATACATAATTCTTTGTAATTTGCGACAAGCCTGAGGGAGCTTCATAGTTGCTAACTTGACCTTAGATATCGGAATTTTATGCGACCCCTTCAATCAGAATCATGCCGTCTTGTTTACATTAGGAAAACGCTAGAAATTTAAATTCCCAAAGCCATAGTACAGAATTCAGCTTATTTAATCAAAAAAAAAAAAAGAAAAAAAGAAGAAGAAAATAGGACATTTATCAAATGAAGACAACTTCTCAATTAAGATTTTATAACATTTTCCAAAATTATTGTGTAAACACTAATTCAAGATTGATTTGTTCTACTAAGGCAAGAAAAAGATAATCTTTGATCAACATTCTCACTTACGCAGGTTTACTACATTAATGTCTGTCTATAGAAGAATTTTCAACATTTCTTTTTAAAAATATTACAGAGTTCGAATTTTGAAAAAATTGTTCAGTATTGTAGTGTTAAACATTTACCAGTCATTTAAACAGCAGACGTTAGAATAGATACCTTTTTAAAGTCCTTTGCAAGCGAAATGTTAAATATAGAATTGCAAGATGTTAATGATATAAATTTTTGGATGATTTTAAGTTAAAACAATATATTGAATTAATTTTACAGATTTTGTCGAAAAAATAAAATAGATTATGCATGTATAAAGGACATCATTAACTGTATTACATTCAAATTCTTTAATTGTGGTCACTACGATTTCAATTCGATCTTATATTTTCGATACTGATGTTTAGTTTTTTTCAAAACTTTATTATTCTTCAGTTAGATGCTCTTTTATGTCATTGTACTAGATCATTGTGCAGTTCTTCGTTAATCATGGGCAGCAAAGCGGAATTTCTTCATGAATTTTTTCATTGCTTAGGATTTGACATCTATTATTCGTTCCTTGCGAATAATTGTGACAGCAATATTGCCAGAAAATCGATATCTTTGCCAACAAACAAAAGCATTGTCGTCAATTTTAACTGTTTTATTGAAGAATTGTGTAATTTTTCCATAAAATAATTTTATTTCTTTGGAAATTTTTGTTATTATCTTACCTTTTCTTATTAACGTTACTTTTAATGCCTATTTCTGTTGTTGTAACATTTCCATCCTGAGGTAGAACTGATGATATTTGTCTCTTTTATGAAGACAACGAATTATTATTGTTTCGATTTATTGATAATGATGAAATCATTAAATTTATTTCTCTTAATTCCAGAAGGTTATGCTTATACACTTATATGGAATAAACTTTACTGTCGACCGTTTAATAATGGAAAACAATGCAATGGTGCTGTTAAAGTCTTACATTGCCCTGGTTTCTATTCCCGCACATAAGATTTTTAGGGGAATACCGTTTAGAATTGAATAGAAAAAAAGGACTATTATATTTTGGAGTAATACCAAATAAGGTAATAAAACCCCTGCAGTTTTATGTACCGAATATGCCTTGGAAACTGTTTATGCTAACATTATCCTCTCATAGATCAACAGTCACTGTTAAAACACCTTTAACTCATACACTGGTGATGTTAAAAACGTAGCTTAGGACCCTGAACTTTGGTCTCACAAACTGGCTCGGTGAGATCAAATTATATGTAACATTCTTTTTTTTATGCAAAGTATTGCAGATATTGAAAAAAAAAAAATATTGTGAGTTAATTTAAAACAGCATTACTTAACCTAAAAAAAATCGACATATAAAAATTTACAAACTGTACCTTTCTGTCACATAGAGGACAACTTGATAAAAGAAGTTCTATATTAAAATTAAAGTTGTATTAAAATTCTAGTTTAGCTTATTTATGTTAGTTCAGTTATGTTATTTTAGTCGATTCAAAAATGACCTCTCCCTATACGAAATACATCGACTTACCACGTTTTTTTCAGCAGAAAATCGTACATTTTGGTACCTTGCAATAATAAATTTATAACACTTTTATGATTGTGCCCACAATTTGGGATGTCCCTTAAAATGGTTTATGGATTGGAACCATTTTTCTTCATTGTTCTCAATTATAACCGCATGTTGCTTTTGATTAGGGAATAAATTGACAACAATGATAATAAAATAAAGAAAAAAGCAATTTTTTACAATTTTTTTTTTATTTATTTTGCTGCTGCACCATTATTACCCAGTTTCGATCTAAGCAAAGAAAAAGTATTATAGGAAATGGTAACTGTATCAGGACTGAGTCATACAACCAGTCGCGTGTAGTACCTATCTCTCCACAGTCAGTCATTTGTCAATTATCGAAAATAATTTTCAAGAGTTTTTGGAGTTCCCGGTATAATCTAGTCTTTTGAACAACTGCTGCATCTAGTGTCGTCAGGCGCTTGTACGACCTCGTTTAAAATCGGCAAACCGCAGAGAAATGTTTATTTTCGATGGGGAAGTGTCGCCACAACACTTTTTAAGTTTGAATGGCGTTTTCTCTCATTCGTTTTTTATTGTATGGGAATAAAGCATAAATAGCATGCAATTTTGGCAGATGTCGTTTGATTGTTAATTCTTTTTGTTAGTCTATTTCAATTCTAATTGTTGTAAATAAAACATCAAATTTAGTGTACCCCCATTCTGTGGTGGAGAGTGTAAGAGTAAGGCCTTGTAATCTGCTAAAAATCATTTATAGTCTCAATTGAGCTTTTGCGTACACGATTTATTTCTAATCAACGCATAATCTTAAACTTCAACTGCGAGAGGTCACATCTCCATAGCATGAAAATAACACTCGATTATCGCCATAGCTATAGCTATAGCAATTAAGTAATATTCGTTGTCCCATGAATTTGTCTTGAAATGCTAGTGATTCGTTATCGTTTGAACTAAGATCAAGTGCAATTATCAAATATCGCTCAGTCTAATGATATTATCTATCTGGCTGCCCAAATCGTAAACAATAAGATCGTATCATCTGTCAAAAGTGATTTGTACGGTGACTTACATATATAGTTTGTCAGCTCCCCCACATCGTACGCGGCGTACACAGCGTGAAAGTTTAAACCTTGTAGTTTAGCAAGTTTAAATGTTAATCCAACACTCTGTTTGATGCGTTTGCTATTTGGCTTGTGTATGTGTGCGGTTAGCGAGTGGTGTTAAACGTGTGTGTAAGTACATTGCACTTGTGTTCATTAATCGTGATTAACATTCCCCTTTTTGGACTGTAGATGAGATTTTATGTGTTTATGCTTTTTTCTATTCCTGTGTATACTGATTAAGCTGCATGATCTAAAGGAGTGAGACCGTACAAGAATTGCTGTGTGTGTGTGTGTGTGTATATGCAAGTTTATTTGTTTGCATGGGCAAACGCTGTGTGTTGTGTAAAATGCCGCGCGTAAATTGACACTAGGCACTGGCATTAATTGCCTTTTTTTGCAACAAAACAAAAACAACGCGAGCAAGAACAGCAATAACAGCAACACTCATAAAAAGGCGCTGCAGACAAAACGCCACAACCAGTTTTGGCCGCCGCTTGTAGTCTGGGTGTATTAAGAGGACTTTAGTATGGTCAAATTTGTACTTTTGCCAGTGTGACTGTCGGCATGCATGTGTGTGTGTGTGTGTGTGTTTGTAATCCTAGGGTGTTTGCGCCTGGAAGTACGTTTGTGTATGTGTTAAATGGCGCGGTGTGTTCCCGCGCCGTTTGGTTGGTCAAAGAATCTAAATCATCACACCATTTTGAGTGTGGTGAGTGTTGCTGTGAACGGCGCTCACATCTTTGTTGTTTTTGCTAGACTCCTTTTTTGCTTTGCTTTGCTTTGATGCTTCTTCTTGTTCTTCTTTTGTGTCGTCGTCATCTCTTGTTGCTGTTGTTTTTGCTACTCCTGTTGTCTCTTTATGTTTTGTTGTGTGCCTTGTTGGAGAGTGGGTATTGTTTTTGTTGGGTGCTTGCTTGTGTGTGCGTTTCTTGTTCAAGCTCTGCAAATGTGTGTGTGTGTGAGTGTATGGTGAATGAGTGAATGAATATCAGTAGTTTTATGCGAAGTGTAAGAAGTGAGTCGCACTGATGGTGGTGATGTTGTTGTTGCTGCTGTTATACAGACGATGGAGACTATGCTTTGTGTATGTGTGTGGATATGTTTACTGTTGTCGCATTTGTCCCTTTCTTACCAATGGTGACTTTGGGAAGGCAAAGTCAGCCCCATTGTAGATCTATATGCCTGTGTGTGCTCTGTTTATTCCAAAGTGTTGCTGTTTGTTTGTGTGCGTAGTGGGAGGGGGCTAGTGAGGAGTGGGTGGTAAACGATGTCTCAGTTGAGTACTGTAATGCTGCCATTTGAGTTGCTAAAATAAATTGAGGTGATTGTCGCACTAATGCCAGAGAGTACATGTCGTGGCGTTTGTTATCTTTTTCAAAGTGTACGCTTGTGTGTGTATGTGTTTCACTTTGAGTGGCGTATTTGCGGTGCAAAACATGTCACACAATCTTTCTCTTAGATTAGGATTTTTCTGTGTGTACTTTGCGAGAGGGTGACACTCTTGTGACGTTGGCGTCTACGTTTCGGACCCCAACACCAGTAAAGCTTGATAAGATGTCAATGTATGCGAGTGTGCTTTACGTTGACGCTGTGTACTTTTTGAGCTAAAGTTCTTTGTGTGTGTGGTTGCGTTCGTGCACATTATTAGAAGTTACGTCTTGTTCTTTCTTTCCCTCTTATAGAGTTGTCACATAAGTCTTTCTCCATTTTGGCTTGCCGTTTTCCATCGTGTCGTACGTTTCGTTATAGCTTTGTCAATGTGTACATACGGTTGTATGTTTGTAGCTATTATATTTGTCGCCTATTCATTCGCACTTGCAATATCTGAGACATAATTTTGTGGACTCTAAACTAAATACAAGAAAGAGAAACAAATCATTCAGCTTGACTTTTTTTTTGTCATCAATATTGATTTGGAGGTGGGGGAAGGTCTTTCAGTGTGAAAAAATTTAAGGAATATTTCTCGTGTTTCCTTCAGCTTTCTTATTTTCGGATACGTTGATAATCCTTGACCATGTCTTTTTAATCTCTATGGAATTGTGGGACAGTTTTCAGAGGCCCTTTTCGTGTTGGGAGCACAGTTTTGGAGGGCGTTGTAGCATTAACACTCCTTACGCCTGCTCCTCTTTTGGCACTTCCCTTTCCAATAGCCTTTACTTTACCCTGTCACCTTTTTGGGTTTCTTTTTATTATACAAATAAAGTTGTCTCGTTCTTACTTAGCTTAGACTATTTTTCGAGTGGAAATGTTTCTTGTCATCCCAAGTGTGAGAAGTTGTCACCCGGCCAACAATCCTCCGACTTGTCCGCAGCAATTCAGCGTTTGTTTTTTTGTTCAGATTTCTTGTCTTCCGTTCGAATGTCGTTTATTGTCTTCTTTTTTAGGCAGCTGCTGCTTGCTGCCTATTGCCGCTCATATACGAGTACATGTAAAATGTGTGATGGTAATGTTTTCACTTATTGTCACCTGAATGGTGATATAAGTCTATCTCTTTTTCACACCCTGGGCCTACCATATTGGCAAGTGGGGTGCAGAGTGCTGGGTGTGGGTTCTTCTAGTTCAAATCCCTTTTTATTAGTGTTTAACTTTTCGATGTGTCGTTGTCGTCAGTGTCGTCGTCATAGCCGTCTGTCTGGTGTTTTGTGCCACCAAAGTATTTGGTGTTATTGTTCCCCACTTTGGCTCGTTTTGCCAGTTACTCTCTGTCTCTCTCGAGTAACACACCAACAAATCCAGCACTTATACTCTCTCACTGACAGCAATGAGTAATTCCTCAGTTCCAATTGGAATTTACCGAAAACCGGTTACTCTCGCACGCGCTCATTCTTACTCTCTCTGGCAATTCCACCAGCGTTGAAACTGTATGGGTGTGTGTGATGTGGTGTGAAGTGTATTGTTGTCATACGTCGCACCTCTGGGGGTTGCACTTCTCTGATTTGTGTGTGTATTTCCAGTTTGCAAGCGACCGGCGTTAAGTTCGTATCGGTGGTGTTGTTATCCACATATAATTTGTGTTGTTGTTCTCGTTTTTCCGTTAAATGGGATTTCTTCGTGTTGTTGTTGATAATTTTTCATTGGAACGTCTCCGGTGGGGGTTTTTGGGTTCAAATCGTTCAGTTCTCCCCAGCGCTTAGTCAACATTCAATTAATTTGACTAATAATCCTTAGCATTAAAACAAAATGAAAATCCCAAAAGATTACAGCAATAAAAACACAACATCGCCGGAATAACAAAATCTGAAGCAAAAAGCAAATTTACATAAATTGTGAAAATAAATGAAATTGAATAGAAAAACAAGAAAAAAGTGAAAATAATATCACATAAAAGGAATAAATGAATACACCCAACTAATTGTGCAATTATTAACAAAACCTCTGAAAAAAAAATACAAATATTTTACAAGAAAGGTGAGGAATTCTTCGATACAATATTGTGATCTCGAGTCCCTTGCAAGTCGAACGTGTAGAATCACCTGGGACTTCCGTCGTGTTTGTGTGTGTTAGTTTTTTCGTCCTAGTTCTTGCTCAACAAATGTAATGTAATGAGATACGACGTCCAGGAGTTACTTCATCAGTCAGCTGAAGATCCATTCGCCAGGTTCGCAAATGGTATGGCATATCACCCATTTCTGCAACTGTCACGACCCACTGACTTCAGCGTGTCCTCGCTGTTGACGGCGGGAAATCAAACGACAACACCAACGGACTCTAGTGGCCCCACAGCCGTCGCCGCTTCCGCCTCATCGCCCCAACACCACCACCACCCTCATCATCCACAGCATCATCACCATTTGCAACAAGCTCCAGTTGTCTCCAACCAACAACAGTCTGGTTGCATAGGTGGTCAATCGTCTCCCGTGGGCGGTCAGCAGCCGCCTCAGCTGTCGCCAGGAGAAGTTATTAACAATAACAACGAATCGTCGAGCTGTAGCACGAGTCGGAACGCTCTCACCTCGAACGAAAGCACAACCAGTAGCGAATCCACACGTCCCAGAAGCAATAACAATTTGCCGTCGGCTTTGCATTCGGCTAACGCGAGCGCTCACGCCCTACCGTCGCACTCATCCCCACAAGCTCAAGCACCTCCGTCGCATCCTCATCACTCTCCAGTACCTGGTCACCCTTCGCTGGCGGCCCATCTGCCTCAACAGCCTCCTTATTTTCCGGCAGCAGCGTTGGCTGCCCTAGCTGGCAGCCCCGCAGGACATCATCCGGGATTGTATCCAGGCCACCTGCGATTTCCGCCGCATCACCCGCATCCCCATCATCCGCTGGGCACCCCCTACACAACGGCGGAAGACGTAGTTTTGGCATCGGCGGTGGCGCATCAACTGCACCCAGCTATGCGTCCTTTGAGAGCGCTGCAACCGGAAGATGATGGGGTCGTCGACGATCCAAAGGTGACGTTGGAAGGAAAAGAACTGTGGGAGAAATTTCACAAGCTCGGAACGGAAATGGTCATTACGAAAAGCGGGAGGTAAGTAAAATTAATAGCATAGTAGATAATCCTGCCGACGGCACACAGTCAAAGGTCTAAAGGGGGAGACCAAATGCAATAAGTAAACTAGACATTAGAATTAGAACAAAGCGTGGAACTAAAAAGCTTTAGATCAAATGGTCAAGAAAACTATTTCAGAGGAAAATTGTGATTAGTCAGTTGATTCGAAGATCTTTCCCATGGAAGAATGAAATTTGTGAAATATTCTTAGAGACGAGTAGGAAAAAATCTCTCTTTTAAGTCTGTGTGGGGAACACTTGGATATGTGATGCAGAGCACAGAGCTATGATTATTTGCGTTTCTGCATTCACAAAAAAGTTAATTTCTGAACGTTTCCAAATGTATAAAAATAGGACAACCAAAGTTGAGCCAACGCATCAATGATTGGAGCAGCTGACATAGTTAATTGGCCCTTATTGCCGTTATTTAGCTTACCAGTCAGCGGTCTGCTACAGATAAAAAACAAATTGTTTAGTTTCCATAAATTTGTAGATAAATTTTAGGCGGTTTCGAACGTCAGTCTCGATTTATTCGACTAATCATAGAGCTCATCAGTGAAGCATGTGTCAATGATGAACAGAACACCGAAACCTTTAATCTGTACACCTCAATCGGCTGACTAATATCAGCTGATAATTAACAATTGCATTTGGAGCGTCAGCTCTTATTGCCGCTTATATCTTTCATATTTCATAGAAATTGAATTGCCCATTTTTTCTTTATTCTTTGCTCATTTGCCACTTTAAGGCGTTTATGACGAAATTACGGGCTTAAAATCTTAATAATTATCGAATTCTACGGTCATGTACACACAATTCTATATGCGACTACTCAAGTAAACTATATAGATGTCCCGATCAATATTTGAATACATTTCAAGTTTTCTGTGGACTCGGGAATTTTTAATTAGGAGCACAGGTGGGAATGTAAGCTTATCATATTATTTATTGACCAATTTATTTATTTTGTTTCTTTTTATTGGAATCTTTTCATTGTTTGATATAAACAATACTTGGTTCGTTTGGTTGATGATTTCAAATACTTTTATTGTTAACGTAGGAAATCATTTGTAATTACCATGTCGAAGACGATTGTTTATTTAGATTTTCATTATTGACAATTATTCTGCTGATGACAAAACCAGTTATCGATTCTCCGTCTTAAGCTTGACAAGCAAATTTTTTATTTCGATCACCGAAAGACAATTTCGGCTCTCGTTCCTTATTGTAATCTTTAACGATTATTGCGGTCCTCGGAATTCCTATCTAACGAATCCCCCTCTCCCTTCTTCGTTTGGTCATATCACCTAACTGGGCTTAAATAAACGAATGTGGAAGGTAAAAAGTGATCAAATGCTTCGAGCAACTTGCAATTTTACGGATTTTACGATAACGGAAGCCCCATTATATAGCAAAACGATCGTCTTAATGGTATATTTCTGCCTGTAACAGAGTCTTACGTCAGCATTTGAAGCCAGGTCAATTTTAGAATGTATTAAGAAACCACTGTGGGTAAATTATCAGCTAAATTATTAAAGACTGAACATTTCGACGAAGTATGGAGTATCCTCTCTACATTGACCTTTTATTTTAACGAGTTAGTCGAGTGAGTCGAGAACATTTACTTTTCAAAAACTATTTCATGTTCGTATCGGGCATGATTACGTTGTAAGTTGCTCATGTGAGAAGTTTCATTTGAATAACTTTTTCGACAAAAACGGCTGGTATTTTGCCAAATGCAACAATTTTTTTATTAACATACCTGTAGAAAACGAAACTTTTTTATGGTTTCCCAAGGCCCTCAAATCGGGAATTCAATGCCGCGGTATTCAACATTTTATTTCTTGAACATTTTTCACAGTGCAAGAATTTTGATGAGAAAACTCAATGATTTGTAGGCTTTAATTGGGAACAAGTCCTCCCACTATGAAATGACAATGCGACATGAACATGTTTGACTTTGACACATGCTACGAGTCTCAAAAGGATTGCGACAGATTCTGCACTGAACAATCGGATCGCACTGAAATCTCGTGTCAAACATCATCAACATCTACATACTGTGGACAGTTTAACAGTTGTATCACTCAATGAGCATTGTAAACGTTTGAATTCCTAGTAAAGTTTGCGATTCTTTCCCAAAATTTTAAAAACTAAACAGCTGTTTTGCTTCTTTGAACTTTCTTCGTATAAGTTTGCTAAGTTTGTTACTCCATTAATAATAATAACTAACTAGAAATCTTTACAAGGCAACACATAAAGCATATATAGTACTTACTATAGATCGTCATAAAATGCTATCTAGATTTCAAGCTGAAAATTTGCACAGAAATGTGTCATAGCCATAGCACGTTGAGTTCAAAATTGGGAAAAATCGGTTCAGTGGGAAAAATCTTTCACATACAAGGACTAACCCGTTTCTGGACGAAGTGGAAATTTTTCAGATAGTGTTTCAATAATTTTACAGATGCGCCCATTAATTAAATAAAGGTTGTAGTTGTAGGTAGTTGATAGGTACAGGGAAGAATCAGCCGATTCCTGTGGTTCGGGTATGATGCTAATATGAGACGATATGCTGTGCATGGGAAAAGGATTCTTTTGACAAGTTTCCTTATCTGATCACGTGCCCGTCTGTTGTTAATGACAATATGAGTCGCAGGTGTCACCATTAACTAAAATCGATGCATTAGAAAAAAACTTGTAGAAAGTATGTCATCATCCAGCATACTTTCAACAATTTAACCATTTATTCGCTCGTATTAAAAGCGACACACGACAGTTACTTTTAAATAAGGAAAAGAGCAATTCCAATTCACATACTTTTCAAGGGGCCACCCTAATAAAGTGTATTTTTCTTTAAAAATTTTAAAAACAAATCTGAAATTTCATTGGAAAAACGTGCTAAATGTGAATATTTTTAGCAAGACCTCAATACCTGGCAAGGGGTGCATAAATTTCAGCCCGGCTGAATGTGTCTAAGTTTATGCCGTTCACATGAGTTAAAAGCCTTTTAAAGTCGTTGAAATTTCTGAATAGAATAAAATGTAGTGTGTCGAATATCGTAGTTATAGAGTGCATGTAAGCTCACTGGATATCAATATCAAAGATATGGGATGATATAGAATTGTTTTGTTTGATATCGCAAACAACGTAATCCTATTTAAGTCATTTTTTCCTTGTAAGCACAAATACAATATTAATTGATTTTCCTTCAGGGGATAATCAGGAGAGAGAGAGAAAGAGAGAGAGAGAGATAACGTCACAGTGAAGGTTTTGGCGAGCTCGTTTTGCAAGAAAACCCTTACAATGTTCGTGTAGGCAATAAATGGGTTGGGTGACCGTGACCGAAAATCAATATGTTTCTGTTGTTTAACTTTCCAAAAGCATTGACTTCCTTGACCGATAACTTTCTCTATACTATACATATATATTAATTCCACTTATTAGTTATGTGGAATATCATACAAGCGGGCAATCGCCAATCTTAAAACTACGCAAATCGTATAAGCATAACTGCATTATCTTTAATCTTCTAGGTACTCTGTAAGCTAAAAAAGCAAAAAAGCATCGCATAAAAATTAAATTTTTTGAATGAGACAGGGGAAAATTCCCTACATATCGTTAGCTTCCAATTGTATCCATTTAGATCCTAACAGTTACTAAGAGTCATCTACAGTTTATTGATGCAATTGAGAGACTTTCTGTAGAAGATTTTTATTATCTAAAACTGTCATGGCCCAAAGGAAATTAGGCGGTTGTCTTGAAACTTGAGCCTACAGGTACGTCCATGAAGTAAATAATATAAAAACACATCTGTAGCATTGGGGATTATTGTTATATCCGAAGAAAATGTGTCGCGATCTTCCCCTGTCTTGAAGTAAGTTATTCTGCAAAATAATTTAGATATATTTAATACACTTAGAGAAGTGTAGTCAAGACCGTATTCAGAATTTCACTTTGATGGGCCACAATTTTGTTTTTTTTTTGTTATTTTGCAGTAAATTGCAGAAAAAGCTCTTACAAAAATAGACAAATTAGAAAAGTTCAATAAAATAGTTAAAAGAAAGTAAAAAATACAACATTCAATAAAAATAAAAAGTAAAATAATATAAATAAAAATATTTTGTTATTTTTTGACAAACATTATAATTATTAATAAGCCATAGAATTTCAATTATCTACCACTTCTTTGCATTTGACCGGTACTAAAACTTCATAGCTGCATTCATCTGTGAATGTTGCGATCTCCGCTCTGAGACTTTGGAACTTATGATAATTGTACACATTCTTAGTATCACCAAATAAAACAGAAAAGAATTGAATGAAATAAGTACAACGAAAGTGAATATGGGCAATCCAGAGGACCAGTGGTCCGAGTCTTTTAAGACATTCAAATCCAGTGTTACTTCGTGTATAAGGGCGGTACAAAATTATTTGAAGCAGGCTCAGGCAGACTCTTAATATTTTCCAATTAGTAGCTTGCACAAATTAAATCGCACCGAGTACCGAATAACCCTGTTGTTCAGAACTTCAGTATGCTGCGATTTATCATATTTTCAAAATCAGGCTATACAGCAAGTTGACCCTGTAAGGTCTTCAAGAATACCTGCTTTGTTGGTTTCTCTTAAAAAAATATCTATGTATGGAATACAATAAATTGTTTACAAACCCAGACATTTTATTGGAAAAATGAAACTTGCAAAAAGGCGACTCTTGAAATACATGCGACAATAATGAAAAAATATATTTGGATTAGACTGTTGTTTACATAAGTTTAATTTTTCAATAGAAAATACACCTAACTCAACTTATTTCTTCATAGAGAAATTTCCAAAGTAAAAATCAAGTTTTTTTTTCTATATTGTAAATTGCATATTCACTTGATTTCATTATCAAAGGCTTATCTATATATATAAAAATCAATTGCTGTGCGTTAGTCTCGCTAAAGCTCGAGAACGGTTGGACCGATTTGCCTCATTTTGGTCTTAAATTATTGGTAGAGTATTCCGGAATGTTTAAAAGGGTTTATTTGAAGTGATAGATGGCGTTGGAGATGAGATTTTTGCAATTATTTTTTTTTTTTTTACCACATTAACATTTTGAAGGCAAAACAACGTTTGCCGGGTCAGCTAGTTTATAATAAATGTGTCCTGCCGTTTCAAAAATTTCATCTTTCTATATTTCATCTTTCTTTTTTTTGCAAGTATATTCTTTGTGGCTTGCTCAGCTTCAATATGATTAATTTCTTTGGACTAATCCAGAATTTATGACTGGAAAATTTAGTGTAAAAGAAGAAATAATGCCAAAAACATCGGCGATTTAAATAAACATAGCAAAATTTGCAGCTGATGGATTTAGCAGATGATTAAGCTGTATTAATTAAAAATTAAAGCAATATCTGAATTGGCAATGGCTTTAGCAACTATTGGATTCATTTCTTGCAGCAACCTTATCGAAATATTATTATGCTCCTTCCAATAATATCAAAGTGCTCATACTGACATCAGTCTATTAGATCTAGAGAGATTAAACTAAGAAGAGATTTAACGTATTCAATACGCATTGACGAGCCAATTTTGATCGTCAGTTGGCAGAATTTCCTAAACAATAAATATATTCGTATGAAATGGTTGTAAATTCGACAGAAATCTCAGGTTCTCTTTAAACATTTGCAGAATGTCTTTTAATGCAAATTAAAATTGTGGAAGTATTTATTCTATATCTCGTTATAATTTTGAGGATATTCCCTGCCAAAAGGAATATTTAAATTAGTTTCTGTAAAATATTGTGCCTATTTTTCTTCGGGAACTCAGGTTCGCAATTGAGGGGGTAGAAAATCAGGAGATCTGAGTTCCTATTCGTACTATGTGTCTAGTTTATCTACGGAGAATTGATACTTTCTGGGGGAAAAAGAGGTAACGGATTTGAGACTTACATCGGTATTTGTCTGAAAGCTGAGGTCGGCTTGTCACGTGGTCCTGGTGATTGTTGAAATGCAACCGCTGGGTTGCCACCTAGGCGTCACAAATAGTGTTTTTTTAATACCATGGTTGGTAAGGTGTGCTTTTACACCATCTAACAATAGTTCATTTTATAACTGCAGTTATTAAAAAAATGATTTTCATTTTAATTCATTTCGAAAACCAATTCATAACTCATTGATTAATTAATTAAAAGGAGCAGAGACAATTATATTTAGCAGTCTCCAAAAAGGAAAGCAATGAACAATGGCAAAACAACCCTGTTGGAAACATTAGGATGTAATGCAAATGTACTACATTAAGATTTAAGTGCACAGTATAGGCAAATTGACAGGAAAACTATGGCTTGTAGATAAAAAAGATAAATTCAAGCTCTTTTATTCATTGCACTGATGGCTATATGAATATCTGGACTGATACGATCAGTAGCCAGTAACTATCAAATAAATTATGGGCCGACATAATTGATTTTAATTAGGATTAGGTAGCAATTGGTGACCTAAACAGTAGCCTGTAGAAAGGGATTCTGATTGGTTTGGGCGATCCCTTTGCATGGTAGTTAGATGAAAACATGAGTCTAGTTTGCACATTTTCTATTGATTTCGTCTTTGGTCCAACTAAATCATAATGCACTAAATCTTATTTTGGATGAAATAAAATTGAGTTTGGACGGTTCATTTTAATGGGAGTTATATCAAAACATGAACCAATATGGATAGATGACTAAAATTATAACCGAAGCTTTAGCTTCGAGAAACAATTATCTGGCATGAACGATTAATTTGTGAGGGAATACTGGACCAGTATTGCTTGGCGACTTCAACAGAAGTGTGCTGAACTATGGGACCTTTAACCCTCCGTTTGCCAAGAATAGATTAAAAGTAATAGGAACAGATTACGACTGCTAACATGTTTGAAATTGTTCTTGCTTAGTTTGAAGCGGTAATGTAGGGCTGAGACTTCCTTTATTTCATCAGTTTAACCCAAAGTTAGTTCCAAAATTCGAATAGCAGAAGATTTTTATCCTTAGTAGTGTATTTAAACTCTACATTGAATAATTCCTTTACCATTCATTTCCTTTGGTACTTTTTTATGACCGTACATCTAAATTGTAATACTTTTTTGCCGTGTACTGACTGCCTTCTAGCAGAAGATCTGCAGTTACGTTTTTCAAAAGATAGTTGAGGGAATGACAAAAAGAAATGGGGAGCAACATTTTTGAGAGTCATCCATACTGGAGGCACAATTGATCTACTTAAAGCCCTCTAAGCCGACGGTGTTTGGCACTGCTATTATAACGAGAGTACGCGAAAGAAAGTGGAAATGCAATGACTGTTGGTTAACCACGGCTTGTTGCGCTATGCTCTGTACTGCGTATGTCAAGGATATTATATCTTTGCATTTGGTAGACATTTGGTCCTTTCTATTCCGAGAGAGAATGCATAATTTCTAAAGTTGTCTCACGCATATTGCCAGACTGTTCTAAAAGGTTTTGTTACAGATACACGTTGTTAATGTTCAATATTTTGGTCTATCATTTATTTAATAGTCCGTTAAATGTTATTAATAACAATTAAGTAGCTTTTGTGAAAAGTGGCACATTTTTCGCCGTAGCTGATTGTCCCTCGTGACATTGTCAACTGTCGACTGCAGAATTCCTCAAGTTTTATAAAATATGCACATCTTTAAAGCGGAGATATTTTCGGCATTTGTTTTTGTTATATAACAAACTTGGCCATATTTTGTTAACCTAAAAAATTGAAAACTGAAAAACACAATAAATATGAAACAACAAAGACGTGGGGAAAAAGTACAAAAATGAAAGATAAAGAACGAAGAAGAAAAAACGGCATAGCGTCTTTGTGGCGCCAGTAAAATATCAAAGATTTTTGATTGTCCAGTTCATCGAGACAGCAACTACTCCAGCAAGCATTGCCACCGCCGCCACCAGCGCCATTGCCCGGCCAACCATCCCATCCATCCATCCATCCACAAGGCACAAAATGAAACGATTTGGCAATAAAGTGAACTTTGTTGTAGCCAACACCGGCCAAAAGGGAGTACATTTTTACGTACCCATGTATGATGTCGGTACGTGTGCTGGTGTTTTAATAACTGCTGCTGCTGTTGCTGCTCATCATCAACGACCCCATCATCACCAGCATCAGCCACGCGGACGGAGCTGGAAGAAGAAAGAACGACAAAGACGTAGAAGGAAGGTACGTATCATCCAAAATATGAAGAAACGACCCGTTCCTGTTTAAAGTGTCGCTTATACAAAACTGCTGGTTGGCCTTCCTCCCTGCAGGCCTCCTCTTCTATGGCGGCGCAATGCGCGTTGTGCGTTTATGATGCGTTTATGAGATAACAAGATGTAAGAACTCTTTTTTTTTCTCAAATCAGTCGACAAGAAATGTCATAAACTTAACGAATATCGGCGAAAAAAGCCTAAGCGAATGAATTGAAACGAAATTAAACATGCAAAGAATTGAAGACGACAAAAAAAATATCAAGAAGCAGCATGAAAAGGAGACGAAAACGGGATGGAGAAGGGCAGAAGCAGCCAAAGAAGATAAAGGGACACGGACCGAAAACGTAAGAAAGCAGAAAGATGTCAAAACTAATGAAAGTGGTTCAATGAATTTGATAAACATTTCCTAGATGCCCGATGACACATCAAACGATAGCGACAACGGCTGCGCAACGCATCTCAGCAACGATGACGACGACTGCGACGCCGCCAAACGGGGCTGCGGACCGATGCTCCAAGGCCCAACACAGCCGTGCGCTAAAAACACACATGCTCGGCAGCATCACCATCAGCACCAGCAGCAGCGTTGTGATCCCTTTTTTGGTTTTTGATTTGGGTGCCCTCATTGTCACATCCACAAGCAAAATCTATCCTTTGCTGATAGCGGATGATCGGTTGGGGTCTAGTTTCTTGGGTTTCTTGTTTTTGCACACAAGTTGATTTGTCGTTTTACGCTTTAAACGATTGATTATCGGTTTTGCGGCCGTGATTATTGTCTCGTGGCAAATTCACGCTTAGCTTAAATGAAATTTGATTTCAAACAAATTTCAACAATACCCCGAAAACCCGAAAAGGCAATTCCAAGAAGTACCCCGCGCTCTTCGGTGTGTTTGCGACATTGATTTGGTTGATAGTTCAACCTAATTAAAAGCGACAATTAGCGTTAAACGCCTCGAGAATGATAATCGGGTGCATATATTCCAGTTAGCTTTGTAGCAGAGCGCACTCGTGTTAACTGTGTTGTAAAACCGATGTTGCACGCTGATTTCCCACTCAATTTCCTCTGGCCCGGTAGTTGTACAATCGCCCGCGTTGTTCGTAGGCCCTTGTATGGAGTCAATTAGAGGTGTTTACGTACGACTTCCGCTAAGCGACAAATTCAAAGTGACATTTTGAAGTCGAGCCGGCAATTAACTGACCCTGTCACATTTGCGTCAAAAAGCTAAATCTCCAGTGCATTTGACTGGCAGCTCCATGTACGAGTACACCATAGTTAAACCGGCGATTAGGTAACCGCGTGCCTATATCTGAATTGAAAGAGAAACTTTTACTGCCAAATTGTTTGAAATATGGAAAACATCACAGCAATTCTTATTATTATTTAAATCAAATGTGAACTAAAACTGTGACCCCACTGTGGAACTGTGATCGCCACTTCGGTTGGCATAAATTAAGTCCACTGCACGAAGATAACCAAGAGGGTGGAGTCAAGTTACAACCGCCAATGATGCAGGCGTGAGGCGGCGGGGAGCGCAGATTGTTCGCTATATGTGGCCCGTCCATCTACATCCATCGCAGGTTTTGTGAGACTTTGTGGCGCGCATTTTTGCATACCAAATAGGTGCGCCGTCGGGTGTTCACTTTGATTTCTGTCACTATTTAGCGTTATATCGCTAAAAGTGGCCATTTTTATGGCAACTACTCGCATATTGATGGCCAACAATTACGCTACGTACATACATGCCTGTGATGTAGACGATGATGTTTTTAAAATATAAAATAAACCCAGCACTTTGACAAAAAAAAATTGATAGAAAACAAAGTAGATACGCAGTACATTTAACGCCACAACGAATAAGAATTGCGGACGTGCTTATGCTGAAGCCTTATACGCGGTGGATGGAGGTAACGTTAAAAAGGAGACTATTCAAATGTGAGTGTAAGAATAACGAAGTACGCTTGTTTGCTGCTAGCCGGGTATAAGTCTTTATAAAATTCAACAATACTTAGATGTCTAAATTGATTAGCGTTGCCAACTAGGCACAGACGCCTAAAATCAGCTGTTTTAAGTATCCAATTGCTGCAATTTTGGGATTATAACGACAATAGCCTATGCGGCGAATGAAATTGCCTAATTTGTGCCGTAAGGAAGTTGAGAATAAACACTTGACCGTGTCCTGAAATTTGTTTAAGAACCCTCAGAGTGATGGATGTTATTTGGGGAACCTTACAGTTTCTAATGTAGTTTAAGACTAATGGCGTTCACGTTAGCATTAAGTTAGCTGATTGTAAATTTCACGACTGTGAAATGATCGAATTATACCTATAAATACTGTGATTTCTTCTGCCTTCAGTTTCGATCCTGTTTTTGATTAAAGCCAATTTCAATATTTGGTTACTTAGAACATAAAATGTTGTGAAGGAAAACTATTTCAATTCCCAAGAAGTTTTTTCAATAATTTACGTATGCTTAGAGGGAAATAAGATTCAGGTTACATACCAGGGCAATTTTATAGGCTAGTGAAAAAGTCTTTTTGTCTTACGGATTTTTTTCCATTTTACGGGGGCGGCCCCAAAACTAAACGTATAATACCAGTAGTTTGAAAAAATTATTTTAGTGAAAAGTGGCAACCTTATAAAACATATGTTTTAAATTTCAAGTGGCCGCGTTGTTTAGTATTTTTATTTAAGCCATCAAAAGTAAACGATCTCAGTGAGTTTGTAAACTTGCAAAAATCGGCCACTGTTATGTAATTCAATATTTCCATTTGAAAGGTCTCACCCCAACCAATATTAAAGCCCAGCTAGATTAAGCACTGGGAGAGTCTGCTTCTTTGTTTACGACTGTAAAATATTGGGTAGCAGCGATTAAACGAGGCCGTACAAGCTGCCAAGGCGTAAACTGTGGTGGTCGACTAATTGAGGTGTTCACGCCAGATACGGTTAAGAAAATCCACAAAATGGCATTGAATGATCGTCGGCTGAAGGTGCACGAGCTAACTGAAATGATAGGAATTTCAAAAAGTGCTATACATCGTATATTGACCGAAGATTTGAAGCTGAGAACATGGGTCCATCCAACGGAACAATCAAAGCAGTGCACTGAAATGGGTGAATCGTGTCCAAAGAAGGCGAAGACGGTTCCATCTGCAGGCAATTTGCGCATGGGATTATTTTTATTGATTATCCCCAGAAAGGAAACACCATTAACGGCGAATATTATGCTAATTTATTGCAGTGTTTAGGTGATGAAATTATAGAAAAAAAGCCGCATTTGGCGAAAAAGAAAGTGTTCATCAAGACAATGCTTCAGTTCACAGATCCACTATTGCGATGGCCAAAATTAGTGGATTAAAGTTTGAATTGCTTCATCACATACCTTATTCGCTAGATTTAGCTCCCTAGGACTATATTCTATTTCCAAACTTGAAAAAATGGCTCTGTAGTAAAAGATTTGTCGATGTCTATTTTAAGGAGGTTGACAGTTCTTCTATAAACAGGGTATAGAAGGTATTGAATATCTCTGGAAAAAGTGTATCGAGCTAAAAAGAGGTTATGTTGAAAAATATAGGAAATTTGTTGTGTCTTCTTTGTTACATCGGCTAATTTTGGGCCCGTCACCGTTCCAGAAAATTTCATTATTTTAACTATTCTTTCGTGCCGCATGTATGCTAATGATAAATATTAAGTCTACAGTAATGAATCGGTGCAGAAATTCAGTTGAATGGATTAGCGGACTTTGGCGATCATTTCTGTCGTAAAAATTCCAGTTGTATCTACACAACGAGGTACGTCATAGGGCCACCTTTAAATTAATACAGCCAACAAGATACAGTCGCAAATACTGATGCTGATATACGGTGAATTATTTAATTCGTTTTTCGTGTGACGTCGTGTGTTTATATACCACATATATACTCGTTTTTTCGTTTTGCAAGTAATACAAAATAAAATATCTTCTTCTATATATATATATATAAATCAATTGCTGTGCGTTAGTCTCGCTAAAGCTCGAGAACGGTTGGACCGATTTGGCTGATTTTGGTCTTAAATTATTGGTAGAGTATTCCGGAAGGTTTAAAAGGTTTTATTTGAAGTGATAGATGGCGTTGGAGATGAGATTTTTGCAATTAATTTTTTTTACCACATTAACATTTTGAAGGCAAAACAACGTTTGCCGGGTCAGCTAGTAACAATATAAAAATTGAACCAAGTGAAGAATTCCTCACTGATTTCACAATTAATCGCTGCAAGATTCCACCTGCCAATACTATAATGTTTTCTTACTGTGAGTGCCCTTTGCAGGATTGGCATTCCTTTTCATCCTTTCCTTTGTTTACATAAATAAGCGCCAAGATTATAAGGCTGTTGACTCGAAATTCTACATTTTAAGCCTTTACAAAATTGCCGCTAACTTAATCTGCAAATCGCCGCCAAAAGATATTACATTAGTAATGCTAATGGAGTGCTAGTCCTTGAGCTTCATTTAAGATCTCGCAATTATTTTTGTGGCTAAATTCAAATTGGAAAAAGCTAATTGGTTTCACAATTCCCAAAGGATCCACACACACTACGCCATTTCTATTTGTAGCTTATAAAAACTTACTCAGAATTATTTGCTTTCATTTAAAATACATGGAACTATGATTTCTATGGGACTATGGTTTCATATGATATCACTGAAAGAATTAAATGCCATCTGCCATGACACAGATGTGAACTCTACAAAACAAGAATATTGAATTGTATAGCTTTGGTCTTGCTCTTACAAGGCTGGTAGTCCAACATTTATAAGGCCTGGAATAATACAATGATGTTAATTCTGTCCTATAGTCTTGGAAAGCAGTGAAGAAGCTCAATCAAGGGGATCCATCCAGCTCTATAGGAAGAGATTGTTTTGGGTTTTGGTTTATTGTAATTTACTGATTAGTAAAACAAGTTTCCATGTTCTATATTTACAGTTCGACTTTTGCATGATCGACTGATGACTTTGACGTGTTCAAATAGCGAAAATCGTTCAATATTGTTTATACTGTATTTGGACACTTAAAAACGTTTTGAAGGTCAGCTTGGTAGCGAGCAAACTTAGAGCCGATCTGACCTATACCGCATGATATTGGCCCTATGAAGTATCTTTTACTTTATGGATTATTGACTACGTCTACAGGCATATAAATCGAAGTTATGATAGATGTGAACGATCGGAATTTAAAAAATTCTCTCCCGAATAAATAATACAAAAACTTTCTATCTCAGTTATCTTTCGTTTCGGCCAACCGACATAAAGTGAACCTTAAACGACTAGAAAGTAATCAATCAGGTGGTGCCAGGCAATTAACACCTTCACTCGTTGTGCGACTGTGGACTCGTTTTAAAATCACTCGTTTTTAAGATCTTATATTTGCATATCGCTAACAGATTTTAATCATTTCTGCGAAATTGACAGAATTGGAATTTACGATGTCATTTACATATATATTTGATGAGGCGAAATCTTTTTCAAGTAATCTTTTTAAACCTGAAAATACAGAGATTTGGAATCGAATCGAAAACCCGCTTAAATAAATCTCGTCTTCGGTCCCAGAATACAATCAAATTTGGTGCTAATCGTAATTAATTTATGCCTAATCATATTTAAGTCAAAGTCTGCAGATGTCCTAGAATATTTGAAATTGAATCTAACTTTCTCTTTTATTGTATTGTATGGTATAACAACGGGAGAAGATGTTCCTATTTATGTTTATACCAATATTGCCAACTTCGCAAAAGTGGCGTCTACGCGCTGCGAATGAACCAGTCAGCTAAGTTGGTATCTCAACACTCTCGCTTGTACGGTAAATGTATTGTTCTGTTTGTCCTCTAAAATCCCGCGAGTAATAAACAAAAAAAAAAAAAAAAGAATATGATTTAACGAAATTAAATCAATTTATTGCTATCAATGGAAAGCAACAACATCAAACATCACCATTAAGTACTCCGGACTCCGTGTACGTTTTCGTAACTGACTCAACAACTCAACCCAAATGTTGGCGCGTTTGGTACGAGGGAAGAGTTCGTGATTTGTATGCTTGATGCAAGCGGAGTTATGAACGGGTATACTTATTTAGCAGCATGTTTGATTGTGGTGGCACTCAGTGGAATCGAATACAGCTATAACTAATAGACGGCAAGCAAAACGCGCGCTATTAATCGGTGACGATGGCTGTGACGACGGCGTTGTCGCTGGCGTTGTTGCCTGAACATAGTTCGAAGTACTCGTACGCGTGTATCTTCTCGTATTGTGGAGTTAGTTTGGCGTTGGTGTTATATTTATGTTGTCCAATTATGTATTCAGTGGCCGATATGAAAATTTCTTGGAAGTCCATAGGTTTTTTTATTACCATTATATTTTTGTTTCATTTTTTAAATGGAAATTAATCTAAATATTAATAAAATAAAAAAAAACTATATATGTTGTTATGAGTTTTGTATGAGCGATCAGTTGAATATTGAGTGTTGCAAGTAGCACCTCACTCACTTAACACTTTTTCCATTGATTGAATGTAAGAGGCATCTTTATTGTGGCGCGACAATCGTTGTTAAGTCGTATATTCAATTATGCGAACAATTGCGAGCAGAAGTAGACGTCTCAAGAAAAGTTCTCGGAAATATACAATACGGCGGTTATTGTTATTAAAATGACTCTTGGTTAATTTATAATTTTATTTAGCCGTTGGCAACACCGGACACCTTTGCTAAAACAATCAAATAATTATACTGTTCGTTCTGTTGTCACCTGACAATTGATAGATGTGTAACTACTCTTATCTTTTGCAATTAGAGTTGGTGATACACCAATTCGCCGTTGACAAAAGGTTGTAAGCCATAGGAATTTCATAGGATTTTATACTCAGACAGTGGTGTGATTCTATGACTCAGTATTGTTTGAACGTGGGTAAAAAATGGACACCAGCGAACAGAAAATATGTTTATTTTATGGTTCTTCTCCAATAAAACCGAAGTGCAAGCCAGGTTGCCGAAAATATGAATAGTAGTTGTCTTTCTGATATTGTAACAGCCAATCAAGAGCAATTTTTGTTTCGTCGATCTCGTTCCGGTAATTGTGGTGTCAAAGATGTACCACGATCTGGAAGGCCAATTGTCGCAAATGTTGATAGAACAAAGGACATTGTCAAGTCGATTATTGTGCTGGAGCTAAGCATTGTGAAAAGGAATGTTGGAATCACTTGAATAAGGCTGAGTACAAAAAGATGTTCGATATAAGGGTGCCACACGAGTTAAAGCCACAAATTTTATGGATCGAATTTCTATTTGCGGATTGCTGCTAAATCCCAACATCGATTCATTTCTTTTCTCTTTGGCTCTTCTACGTCGAAAGAAAAAACATTTGTCGATGATTTGTGGCTATTAAACGTGGTCGAACGGGCCTGTGATCCTGAACGTTGTGGCCTTCCAAAAGAGGTTGTTCCACCAAGGATCAATAAGAAAAACTATTTCATTATATGGCATTCAAACTTGGGCTCAGAGCAAAAGCTCAGAGTTTAAAAGCTGTAAAAAGCTTGTTTTTATGTTTATGTGATCATGCACGAAACCTTGGTTCTCCACCCCTTTACTGAATCGAATCGACAGTCAGTCCATATTTTGGGTTGCGCATCACATTCTACTTATCAATTACCTTTAAGATAGACGAACTGTGCATATTACATGGTACTTTTGGATTGGGTGCCGCGTTTGTTAACAGGGCTGAATAAACCGCAACATGTACTTTTGTGTCGAGTTTATCCGCTCATTAGTTCCTTAGATTAGACTAAGTATTAAGACGGCAATAACCGCTAGGTTATGCTGAAATCATTCTTTGCATGCAAAGTTTTTGTGTTTTCTTCTATATTGAAGTTGTTTGAACAACAGCCGGAGCTGCCCGAAAAATGTTGTTGTTATTTTTTCAACAGACTGTTGTCTAATATGCCATGCGCACATCAAAGTAATGACTTTATTCATTATAATTATTCATTAATGAAAACTGTATTCACCTTTGAAAGTCTATTTTAAATTTATTAGGTTCTCATGATTTGGATGTTATGACCTTTTTTGGATGCAATAATTTTTGTACAAAACAAATCTATCGCATTGCCATTGACATCTTTGAAAATTGCGTACATTATGAACAACATAATTCAATTGGGATGGCCGTACTAGATTTCCAGGAACACATTCGATATGGAAATTATATTTAGGCATGTTTTGTCCGGTTACCTTAATTGAACGACTTCGAGTACTAGTAAATAAAGTAGTCTAAATTTCAGTCGGCAGAGATAACATTATTAACAACAAATCAAGCAGAGCCGAAGCAAACATATTACCACGTTGTCAACTTCAACTGATAAATCATAGTATATCAACTTATTAATAAGTACGGTAGACTATACAAATGAGAACTCATGGAGATTAACGTCAGTTATTAATACCACTTGCGATGGACCATAGAGGAACCTTTCAGACCATAGAGGAACCTCTGATGGTGTTGCCAACTATGTTAATGTTATGCGATAGTGGTTTCTCTTCATCCTTAAAGCTTAATTCTATGCTAAATAAAAAATAGTTTCCTGATGCATTAGTTACTGCTATAAACCTTTAAACCTGTGGCAGTAAATAGTTGCGTTGTCATCTTTATAGCTTAACACTCTTGGTGATCGAAGTTTTCAACTTTGGATATTCATTTAATTGTGAAATTTGCCTACGTCCGCTGCAAAGTACATCTCTATACGAAAGTGCCCATACAATGGCTCGTTTTACATACCTCTCCTTAAAAAATTGTTGCTGAAAGTATGCGCATGTCCACTGACTAAAGTTTAAGCAGATGACAAAGCTATTCGATTGGAACTTGTTATGGCCAGTTACAACACTTTTAGGTACGTAAAACTTGAGGTTATCTATTGGCAAGACCCAACCACAACGAACAAGTTCCCTGAATTATGACCGTCAATGTTGTAGAGATCCAAGGAGTGTGATGTTTACTTGTCGGCTTAACTGGCTATGGGTGTATGAAACGTACACACAACTCGGCTCCATGGATTAACCATGTGGATCATATGATTTTGGGCAGTATCACAAAGTGTGACAGCTAGTGTGTGTGTCCGGTACATGAAGCCGAAACAAACAAATTTGGCGTGTTCCAAACAATCTCCCATCTTTTGGTGTCTACAATCATAAATACTCAACATCTTGGCGGTATGATTGTTTATTAGCCGTACTCCTTGCTATTCCTCCGCCGTGGTCGGTCCAATGTTTTGGCACACCATGAATGAATTGCCACAATGCGTATTGTTGGGCAACAACAAATAGCCCACACACGCTCTGCATTGGGTAAGTTTGTCAAAGTATGGCCATTGACGCATCTTGCCGCGGTGTAATCTGCTTTAATACCTGTCGATAAGTGCACCCCATGCTGGTGCAACAGGGAAGTCGGCTGGGTTGGCTGACTGGTCGGCTAAACAAGACAAATCGCCGGGAATAATCTCAAAACAAAATTGAAAATGGTCAGAAACTAAAAATTGAAAATAAAACAAGATGCGAGAAGTAAAATGCAGTAATGAGAACAGAACATTGAAGATATTGAAAATCTGACGGACGATGAATTTACGTATTAACTGTGAGCGTTTCATTCTTTCAGAGACAATCATTACACTGATATCCTTTACCACAATCCTTTGCTCATAGACGACAGACCGTACAACAATGTTTCGCATTTGCTTTCTGGTTTTATGAAACTCTAAATGTCCTTCTCATTCTCTGGAGTTAATGAACGTGTTTGCGTGCAAGAACGTCAGTTGCACTCAAGGTACCACAGTCAGGCAGGCATTAACCTGTATACGACGTGTCCGTGCGAATATTGCATGCCACTGTCGTATCCTTATTTGTGGTTTACGATCCTAGAAGGATCAATACACAAAATTACGCCTCTCTTTCTCACACGCTCGAAATAAAAAATATGATGGACGAAGGCGAAGTAACATATGTTGGCCAATATTTGAAATTTAAAGGATAAACTGAGCAGTAATATCAGCTACTGGGTATTAAAGTAAAGTCGATAACCATCACTAGGTTAAGGAGGCATTGGGATTTTTGAAGGCAATGATCTCTTAGAATGATCATTTGGAGGGATCTTAGGAGGCCCTAAACTGAGAAACGACAATAGCTGCATTCCATTCATCCGGTGTACTCGTATGTTGTCCACCACACGTTTAATATAAAAGTTATTGGTGATTATTATCACCGGTTGCATTACGCGCTATAGGTAGTACTCCCACTGTACAGTAATCAAATGTGCTTTTGTTTATGTGAATCAGTCTGCTGGTGTTGACATTTCTATTTCACATATGTACATTCTTACAGCTCTCTTCTACGTATAGGTTGAGAGGAACCCATCTAGCGACTACGTAAGCAAAAACACGGTTACAAGATTTTATGTCCTCCAAGAATGAGCAAAAAAGGTGTTAAATGTATGTTAAAAATATGTTATGTCAAATGGAAAGATTCCGCCTATATCCCATTCTCTGAGGCGAAACAGGAGTACATCTAATCTATCCTCAATCGGTAAAGATAATAAACGTTGAAATATGTCCTGTCTGGTATCTGTTGTTGTTCTGTTTGTATAACTCCTCTAACCGGTTGTCCGGCTGTTATCCCTCACTCACCTCACCCAAGAGCATTTTAAATGATGTCTGCATTCGACCAGAAAGCACTTTTAAGCCAATTTACTCGCTTTCGCTCCCTCTCCCCCATAATTCTCATAATTCAGAGTTTAGATTTGTTGGACAGCTTTGCTAGCTCGTTTAGAAATGGGTAAGACATCTGGATCGCAATGAATGGTATCATAATTTTTGCAGACAGTAAGCCCATATTGTGACGGAACAACTCGTTTTTCAATGCTATTAGAAGGTATTATAAGCTGGCAGTTAAATTATAATTTAGAAATACCATGTGCGCAAGCAATAATCCTGCTTTATCAATGAAGAGAAGTTTCTTTAAATACCATTTTAGAGTAATAGTTTTGATCCTTGTAAAAGAATTCTACTAAGTTTTCAAAAAAGCGAGTGTATTTTGGGGAGAGAAAATTATTTCTTTGACAAATGCTGCTCAAGGCATTTATGAGTCATCTGGGGAAGGCCGCTTAAGCGTTGTCTCCTTTTTTATCTGCTGAACCCCAAATTACTCCTTAGACTTATTTAGGCAAATGTGCTTGAGAATTTTCAAATCCAACGGTTGTGATATTCCACAAAATACCTTTTTTCTTGTTTATCACCAATTTAACCATGTTGTCTTAGGTTATGTCAACAAGTTAATTTCATCAATTTATACAGCACATCTCGTGGAAACATTTCTTTAGCAAATGTTTTCGTTTTGACTAATCTGCCACAAAACGTGACTTATATGGGTTGCAACATGCCCTGGTATGAGAATATGTGTGACGTTCAATAAAGCTAAGAACCTGTTCTCACACGATCGTCAAACATCCATCCGTTCATAAGCGGGTATATTCGGTGTTTTGTGCCTAAGGGCTATTTGGCTTAACAAACAAATATTGCATTCTTCTCTATAAAACGTACCCCAAAATTATGATGCTTTTGGCAATTTCGTGTGGCCTCACCACAAAACCGAATTCGAACAACGAAAATTGGTAACATATGCCACAGGCAAGAAGGCAGACAGAGGCGTATGGACGGACAGCTTAAAAGTGGGCGTAGTTGGCACGTAAAATAACAGAACAAACAAAAGGAAGAGTGAGCTTGTTGAGGTCCTAACTGGGTAAAAGAATTAACTGCCGATCTCGTCTTCAACGAAACGCACACAATTAGTATACTACTACTACTATTACTACTTGTTGTGTGCCATGCTGCCACATAGTGTGGCTTTAACAAGACAACAGGTAGTTAAGCTGAACGAGTCATTTTATTTTCTAAAGAGTCAGCAATTCATCAAGACGCGTTGCAGTGCTTCAGTTCCACAAGCAAACAAGCAGCTCATTAATAATTCAATGTGAATTGAATATGAAACTGGGAGCGTGTTTGGAGGCACACAAAGAAAGTGACAGCGTAACATCTTGCAACGATAAAGTCGTACATGATAATTATGGAAGCAGTTAGGAAGTGCAATTGCAAGAAAAGTGAAACTGGGTCGACATTGTGAGTTAGAAGAAATTAAAGTGATCACTGATGGGTTAAAATTCGAGGGCACAGTCAGTGAGTTAGGTTTAGGTAATCAACGAAAGTAAGGTTAATACTGATTACATCGAAGTATCGACTTTAACATGGATTGGATAAGCCGAAGAAATTAGTATTTTGCACTTCTTGTTGCATCTGGATGCTCTTGAGGGATGTAATTTAAACGTGGTCGTATGAGTGATCTGAACTTTACTAATTGATTTTCTATTACTACGTCACTTCTTGATTCTAGCTTGAACAAAAAATTTTTCATGAAAAAATATTGTAATTCATATTTGACGCGATTGTTAAAAAAATCATACTAAACATCGTGCCACGTTCGATCATATTTGCTAATGGTAGGAAACGAATTCAAATAAAATATGAATATCAAGCATGAATATAAAACTCATATCGTTATTATGAGAATTTATTGTAACTTTCGAAACATATGGAATTTTGAAACCGCACTTCGACAAAAACATGTGTTTTAAGGATATAAACAATAATAAAAAACATGATCTTACTTATGTCAATATTTAGTGATACTATCCAGCTTTTCAAAAATCACTCATTTTTTGAAAAATCACTATAACTTATGAATTACATAGAATTTTGGAACAAGGATTGTTTTGTAAATTGACTATAACTTGTGAACTACATCGAATTTTTGAACAGGAATTGGACGTAAATATGCGTCAATATAAGTACAACAGTAATAACGGGCAATTTCGACTTCATCCTAACTTCACAGATATAATTAAAAGGAAAGGACACCACTTTTTGGTCATTATTAAATCTTTCCCCGATTGCAATCTTTTCGCTAGAATGGAAAAATCGACAAAAGACATATCATAAGAGATTTATGGATGTTGAGCAGTTTGAATGTCAGGAATAACTTCATGCCTTGCCCTGGTAAGATAACACTTTCAAACTAAAAGATTTACGTCACTGCTTGCTTGACGGCATAGCTTAATCGCCATATAACATAACCACACATGAAAGTTTCCATTCATTCTCAGACAGGTTGGTAACGCCATAAACTTCTGCAGCGCCTTCACATACTACGCAAACTACTTATTAATGGAGTCAACTTGCCACCATGCTCCTTCAGGCTGGCAACTCATTCCTCTGCTGCATAATGCATTTGCATTTTGGTTAATTTGCCATTGTTGCCACATACATAGTTTGAAGCAAATGGCGAGGGAAACAATAGTTCGCCTGTTTCTTCTTTGCCCTTTTGTGTGTGTGTGTGATGTTTTTGCAATTGTCTTCCTTCCCACAGTAGTAAAAATTGTTGTTGGTCGGCGACGACGTCGTCGTAGTCGGTTGTAACAAACTCAACCAACAATTGTGCAAGTTTCGATGGATTGTTGGATGTGGATGTGGTGGAAGGATGGATGGATGGATGGTGGTTTGGTTTTGGGATGAATGAATGAATGAATACGTACCAAGCGAGCAGCGGCCGCGCATGGTATAAAAATGCGGGTTGCCAAAGGAGAGGAGTAGTAGAGTAAAGTACAAGAGAGCGTTTCGAATCTGGAATTGAAGTGAAGGGGCAAGCAAGTGTTATAGAGAGTGAACAATTTAAAAACACAACAACAATAATTCGCACTTTGTTAAAAAAAAGTTTTTTCCATTTCAAGTTAATTGTACGAGAAAACGCAAAACAAAAGCCAAAGACTCGTTGAAAACTCGCAAATTTAAAGTGGTTGTAGAACAGACCAACTCACAAACATACATACATTCAACGTACGTACTTTATGTATGTATGTACGTAGGTACTCTTACATGCAAGTAAGTACGAATGTTATTCTCACGTGAATGTTACTGGCTCTGCTTGTGCTAACAGAGTAGATGGTTTTTGTTGCCTTACAAAAATATCTCTCTTCTCTCTTGGCTGAAAATAAAAATAACGAAATCAATTCCCAAAAGTTGTATGAATGAATGCAGGCCGCATAGGTAGGCAGGCAGGCATGCATGTCATAGAACTTGAGTAAAAAAATTATCACACATTCACACCATTTTTCAGAATGTTGCTATTGTTTTGCCAGCTACGAAAATATACTAGCAGATATACCCACACACTACATACGGGGTCTCATATACAACGCAAAGGAAGGTATTACAGATCTCTGTTATGGACTACAGATGGAGCACACGTAAGTGGGTAGTCCATTGTCTATTACACATGTAAATACATACTTATATATATATGTATATATATTTATTTATATATGTGTGTGTGTATGTGTGGAGTACATTTGTATTCAAGGTGGCAAAGTGCGCCAACATCTTGACGCATTGAATGACTTGACTTGCAAGCGGGTTCTTTTTGCCCGGTAAACAGTGATGTTGTGTGCTTGCGTCTGTGTGTCTGTTTTACGCTACAGACATAACGTCAAGTGTTAGCTGGGTAGCTGGTGTCTACCGGCTAGAAGTGCACCGGTTGAAGGTGTAAATGAATGAGTGGCGATTAGCACCACAGCATTGATAAGCTCAGCAACAACGAGTAGCTGAGTGAGTGTAGCTGGCTGCAACGTTGCCACTTGACAAGTCAAGGAAAAAAGGCAAAACGTGCTGATGAAGAAGCTTGGCACAAACTGCTTTAGCTGAAGCACAATTAATATAGAATTTGGGGCAAATAATGCCAGTTTCCTTACCGCCGGGGATTATTGCACTTAGTTACGTTTAAAATTCTCACCTCCAGACCAACAGCAGCGAATTGCCTATTCATAACCATCAGTGGTTGTTTTTGTTGCTGTTGATGCAATTGTCATTTCTGGGGAATGACATCCATATGTTAACTTATTCGTACATATGCATACACTCACACGAAATGCCAACATATGCGGCTGTGTAGAAATTTAAACATATTTATGCACTTTACACCCAACACGCGCAAAAGTGCCAATTGCAAGATAATTTCCAACACGCACACTACGCTTTGCACAGTTGTATGATTGTGCATTCACACCGCAGAGCTGTACTCATATGTAATTACTAAGTTATAAAGTAGGGAGCAAAAGTATATGACAAAGCCAAAGCAATTTTCTGTAAATGGAGTTAGAATTGAAACACTTATCCCATGTTATTATAGAATTCTTTGGCAACTCTGATTGTTGAGAAAATACATGGGCTTTCTGCTATGTGAATTCTTTGGACGGTTGATGATGGTTGGCAACACCAATACTATTATGAATGGAAGCGCAAAGAATAACATTTTAATGTCACTTAGGATGAAAGAAAAACTAGTGAACTCTCCTCTCTATTAATTTCGTATACAGACATAAAATTGTGTTTCGAACACTCAAAATTATCGCTTACTATATAGCGAGGTAACGGAACTTGAAACTGTAAAACTATATACTGTGTTCTTTTCTGTACTATGTTCTTTTCTATACTATGTTCCTTTTACGAGGAAAAAATCCTACGAGATTCTTTTTTTATTAAAAATTTTTGCAGTGATGCCAACTTTTTCGAATATTTTATACTATATTTATGAAATTGTAAAATGTTGTCTTTCTGTATTACAATTTCATTTCACAAGTTTACAAATATAGTATCGAACACATTGTGATGTAAAAACACAAGCTGTTACGATTTACGAAGGCGGTCCCAAAACTAGCCGACATGACGTATAGATGGTGCCAGTAGATTGAAAAAAGAGTGGCAACGTTTTAATGCATATGTTTTAAGTTTTAAGGCGCCATGTTGTTTAGTATTTTGGTTTGAATAATCAAAAGTAAACGATCTCAGTAAATTTGTGAACATGGACAAAATTGGTCACTGTTATGTAATTCAATATTTTCATTTAAGGTTTCAGTCCAACTTTTGTCTCCCTTGGACTACTTTCTATTTCTAAACTTGAAAAAATGGCTCGGTGGTAAAAGATTTGCCTACAATGAAGAGGTGGAGTCTACGGCTAATGGCTATTTTAAGAAGTTTGACATTTCTTATTATAAGCAGTGTATAGAAGCTATTGAATTATCTTAAAAAATAAAGAAATTTTTCTCAACTTTTTTGTGTTTTCTTTATTATGTCGGCTAGTTTTGGGACCGCCCTCATAAGTTTTTGACACCAATACTAAAAACTTGACAATAACGCTTACGAACAGTTTCTTCCGGGAAAAAACAATAATTGCTTTCGTATGGTTTTTCACCGCGAAAAATCTGGATGATCTTAAGCGTGGCCGTACTGATGTGAATATTGTCGAGTGATTGGAGGGCAATTTGCGTGAATTGGAGGTACCTAAAGTATATTATTTTTTTTTTATACTGAGACGTAACGAAACCGGAAAAGGGATCTCTCTTGCTGAAATTTTGGTATCCGGAATTACTAACCGAAATATTATATTTTGATTTCGATTCGTAGATCCGAAACTAAACGATTAAATAATAATTCTTCAGGTTCATGAACCCGATACGAAATTAAAGACAATTTTGATTCTGATTCAATTCATGAAGAGTTTTATTTGTCTTTTGCACCAATTCGAAAAGCAAATATAATTTTTGTAATGTTATGAAAATTTCCTCGAATTTCAAATTCTGAGAAAATGTATTTGATTCATTATTTCTCTTCGCAATTTGGCACCAAGCTTTGTAAAATAACGAAGTAGCCTCAGATTCCTATTCTTTCGCTTCGGATTGCTGAATTCAAAAGTCGTTATTGTATCGTTTGAATATCGAAAGGGAGTTTACGAATAAAGTGTTTGTCCTTGTAGTTTTGAATGCGGAAATTAGCGGATTAAAAATCAAGTTTTTTCAAGTTTTGGGGGCTAAAAATTAATTCAATGTTTATGTGACATAGTTCTAAAAGCCTATTGGTGTGTTTTTAGAATAGCAGTTTATCATGCATTGAAAAAATAGTATACTTAAAGATTTC
Source organism: Philornis downsi (assembly GCA_019455685.1). NCBI lineage: Eukaryota > Metazoa > Arthropoda > Insecta > Diptera > Muscidae > Philornis > Philornis downsi. Next base: position 1,855,053 of record JAHXMU010000006.1, read on the forward strand.
AATGTAATTCAAAATTCCATTCCTTTCAAAAATTTCGAGAAAGTTTTGATTTATTCGAAGATTTAAGAAGGGAGATTCCTCCTTTAAAAAAAAAAAAAGTTAAGTTTATCTCGCACGAAAGTTCTCGAGTTCACTCAACATAAATCGATATGTAAGTGTAAGTAAGAGTGGGTTACTCTTATCTCCTATGTAAAATCCAAATAATTCTTCTGTAATGACACATGTTGCCAGCTGATTTATGGCCTTGCTCGGTGCAGTGGACACTCGAGTTCAATGTTCAATTGTCAAAATGCAGATCCACAATTCATTTCGTTCACTCACAATACTACACATAATTTCATAAATTGTACTCTGTTAATTGTTATGTTCGTTTGATTAAGTATCTTCTAGTAATACAGTGGGTTGAGTGTTGTATTAGTGATGTATGGTATGAGGGTTCCCGGATTTTAATTGTCTGCTGATAATGTAGTTAAACGTCTCAAATGACGAGGGACAGCGAGATAACCACCACCAACAGCACCACCAATACCGCCACTGACTGGTAGTACCTCAAGTTTAAAGCAGATAAGCGAAGTATTAAGGCAACGTCCCAAGTGAATCGTAACAATTTGTTGTCGTCTACGCTGTTGTTGTTTTTGGTGGTTTTCCTAGGGATGCTGGTTATTCGTGGCTGGTGGGCGTTACCAGCTGTCAGTCAGACGCTGTGGCATCTTTAATAACAAGAAAATGTATAAACCTTCTCGAACTCGTTAAGGTGAAGAATAAATGGAGTGGCTGTCCATAACTTGGTCCGTCCGCCTGTCTTATTGTCCGTCCTTTTGAAATATTATTAGTACATCTGTATGGCATCCTTCGTCTTCTTCTTCTTCTCTGGCGCTTGGTCATTTATTTCCCCAATCACTTGCATCATTTCACATATAATTTTATTATTTATTGTTTTTTTCTCTCTCGTTGCCCACCTGAACGCCGCCGTTTTTCTCTAGGTAGTTCTGTTGGCTTAACCACATTCGTTGTATCGGTTATTTATAGCAGTTTTTATCGCTCTAAGCCAACCCCTAAATCTCCTTGTTTATTTTGGTAATTAGCAAGGCTATTCAGAGACGTTTGCCCTGTCTTTGTTTCGTTGCAATGCGTGGCAGCTGCTAAAAAGCCCCCTCTTGGAAATGGTAATCGGTCCGATTTGATCGACATTTGCTTTTGTTTTGTGAGTATACGATTTGTCAAATAAATTGAAGGCAACTTTCCATAAAATTGCAAATTCATTCGATTTTTATTGAAATGTTTAACAAAACAATTGCCAAACAATTGCACATCCTTTACGATATTCAAATTAAGCGTAATGTCAGGACCTGCACAGGGAGACAGCACAAACATTCTCATAGTCTCTCCCTCCGTGAGAGTAACAAATATCTTTATCTTCTGAGATCGTGTTGACAAACTCCTTAAAGATTAATGCCAAAAGAAACTGCCAGGCGTCTGTCAACTCTGTCAACAACTTTATCAGCAGGTGTCCACTCCAGGCCAGGACAGTCTATGGCAGGGCAGGAATAGAACGAGAGAATGAAATAAATTTACTTACTTTCCTGACATTTTTCAACAAAAAGGAAAATGATCGATTGATGTTTAACGATGATAAAGTAAATATCAACAGGCCATCGCAACAAGGACCAGCAAACAGAAGTCCCTCCGGTAGACGGAATGTTATACTGACAGGTGCAACCGTAAACCAAAAATAGTTAATCTTTTGCATTCTCAAACGAAAAGGCAGCAACAAAGTTCTTAGTTGTTAGCCCAAACGTAGGTGGTCTTTACTTAATAACTTAACTAGGCAGAGCAAATCAGGAGAAAATGGCTGAGAACCACCATAATGGTTAATCACTCCAAAACTTGTGCCTGTCACGATGTTGTAGTGAATGAAGGCTGACGAAAACTCATGCTTAGAATATGTATTGGTATTGGGGAGGCATCTCACACTCACTAGCTTACTCCCGTGCGGTGGCGACAGGACGCTGCTAAAACGTGACTCCAATTTTAAGCAAACGCTATTTCGTTTTTGCAAATCCAGCCAAAAAAAAGAACATCAACGACAGCGACGACGCCGTAAAGAAAGGAACAAATTATGACTGTTTTTTGAATAACTAAGCAAGAATGCAATATGACAGCATTTATCACAAAAGGTACAGTGGTTAGTCGGCGTTTAAATGCACGTAAAAAAATGGTTTCAATATCATTTCATTAGCAGTCGATATACACAGTCGTGCCTATTGAACACAATAGCAATTAGGCAAATTGAAAAGTTTGTCTACTGAGTATCGACTTCATAACCACCGATGTGAATAACGCTGACACTTGAGATGGATTAGGTACAGCCCGTGCTATGTTATTGCAGCTAGCAAAAATGACACAAACCAGAGTTTTAATGCTATAAATTTGAGATATAGGCGATATAGTAAAAATATATATAGTATGTCCTGATGGAACATACTTCCTCTTCTTTGGACCTAATGACCGTTTTCGCTTAACGATGTCTTATCTTTCGAACGCCATCTAGCGTAAGCCAATTGCACTTATACAACTCAGGATACAGATTACTAAAGCCATCTATTAGAAAAATAATGGATTATATAATGTCATATATATATTTGTAAAAAAATTTGAAGTTCTTAAATTTGTAATTAAAGTCTTCAGATTTTTTATGATTAAATGGTTTGCACGATAAATTGTTAGAACCAGTGGATAAACTCAAAGTTGGACAAGCGAAAAAATTCATAAATTCGTAATTCCATCACCTTCAATTACTCACGGACATATCGGTTCGATGCAAGATAAATGGATGCTCAATTACGATCTCTTTTCATGCATAATACATAACACAGCAACCTTGCACCCTAAAAGTTGTATGTAAGTTGTTGCAACTGACCATTTCTCATTTCTATCAACTATCACTGCAAAGCTTAGGTCCTATTCAGACAACAGTAACACCTCTAGCAACACCTCTTACCACATTACCGTATTAAAAACGCCCACAATATACATACATAATATATAAAATTATTACGGTTTGGCAGTGAAATTCTTTTTTTTTTAGTTTTTTCAGTAACCACGTTCACAACCAGAGCGACTTACAGCCAGAGCGGCTTCAAAAACAGCAACTCCATGGAGTTGCGTTTTTCCCCAGTAAGGGCAAGTTTTCCCTATTGAATCTATTTCGTTAACTAAGGCCAGGCACCAATCCAAAGTGTTGTAGGCTATGTATCGACTAATCACCATGTGGGTAGGTGTGTCCAAAACGCCCACTTTTAATACATATAGCGGATTAACCCGTTTTTTGAGTGGAAATAAATAATTGGGACGGTTCTTTAAATACACATATATTGGAATGATTCTCTTTCGTGTCAATCGAGTACGTTTAAATATTGTTTTTTGTTAATGAGAAAACGGTAAAATTGTTAAACAAATTCTTAAAAATATAAATTTGTTTAGAGGCGTGTTAAATACTTGCATGGATAAGTATTTTCCTATTAGATTTCCCTTAGCTTTTCAGGCTTCATAGAGAACTTGAATTGAAATTTATGACTTCTTCAAACGTTTCACAACATTTTTTTCTTCCACTAAATAAAACTTGCATAATGTCTGCAGATATGAAGTTCCAGCGTTTAGAACAGCAACTTAAATACACAATGAAAGAACTCCAGATGTTACCGTTGAACGTTAAATAGTTTTGCACTGTTTCCGACATATCCATAAGCAAAGCCGGAGTGCTGTTTCTAATTCTGCAAGCCATAATGGTAAAATGTGACATGAAATAGTAATAATCGATAGTGCAGATGTGTTATGAATATTACCCAACTCGCCTTTGACTTCGTCGGACTTTAAACCTTTTTCATATACATAAAAGTTTAATTATTGCACAAAGGTCGGTTTGCTTCAACCGTGGTGGATTCCGCTCAAAATTTGACAGTAAACAGTTGCTTGGCAATATGCAGAGTGACGTTTCATTGCGATCTCCTCCTTCTCCTTCAAATTGTCACCTTTCTCTAAGTTCTCCCACTGTATTTGTTATCACAGAAAAATTATCAACTAATTCTGTCCCATCAAGTTATTGATTAATCAAAGACGACAGTCAAGGCTTTTTCTCATTCAAAAAAAAAAAAAAAAAAAAAATTGTCTCTTCCTAACATTCAGTAGTACAACCAACAACGACAGAATTGAGGAAAAAACATTTAAAAATTTTGAAACGCTTGTCTAAAACATACCAACAATTGACCCATGATGTCATATTTGGCCTGGACATTCTTCAAATGCGAGGAGCTTGTTGTGAACGCACAAACGAGATATGAGCACAAATTTTCGGGGTTTCTCTCAATCAAACAAAAGAAAAAACGTCTGCAACAAGAACAATAACAAGAACATCAACAAGACAAAAAATAAAAGGAAAACATAACAAAACGACGAATACGAATGAGCGGAGAATAAAAAGTGTGCAAAATATCCAAACAAGCTTATCAACACGATGGTAACAAGCCATCATCATTCCTTAATACGTGTATCTCTTCTTCCCGGCCAACTCATGTGTATGAGTACTTACCCTACTGCGACGCCACCAACGTCTCTGCCAGCTCCCGACCAACAAACAATCTGCCTCAAAGTTGCAACGATCGTAAGGAGGCAAGGCGAGTACGCAACTATGTTAGTAGTATGTGGGTATAGTAAACAGTCGGTGGCAAAAGTAAACGTCTTGATTATTCGAATCACTGCGCCTAAAAAACAGAGATGATACTGATGGAACTACCACTAATCAGGCATAAAGTGCCCTTCTTTTTTTAGGGAGGTTACCCTTCTGAGGACAATTTCAGAATTTTAATACTTTCAATTATCAACACAACGGTCTCAGATATGAAGTCCCAATCAGCGAAACAATAAAACAGAAAACCTTACGTAGTTTTGCCATAGAAGGAGAATAACGAGTACTCACTGGGTTTGGAAGTGTTTTACAGTTTTTCATTTTGCCCAGTTTGATTATTTTTGACCGTACATATAGAGCAAGCTTGAGCAACTCGATTTAAGCACGCCCGTCCGCGTGTCTTCTAAAAGTTTGGTAGAAGCCCAACCGCTGAAATTTTACATACAAATAACTTATAGCTGCAGGCAGATTAAGTTCTAAATTGGGCCGGGAAAACTTATCCATTCAAGGGCTGAACTAACCTCTAGAAAAGTGATTTTTTTCAGGATTTGTCAAGAATTTTATAGTTTAATTGTTAATTAAAAGAATTTAAAAGAAATATACGACGGGATTGCATAAATACCGAGTCGTATCCGTATTCCAACCCCTGTACATTTCAGTCGGCATATCGTCCGCGATTCTATGATCACAAGTGGCAGTAAGAAAAAACTTCCCCGTCTAAGGGTAAACTTTTCCCCATAAATATTGAGACTTATCAGATATTTTCCTAACATTTATACGTTAGCAAAATGTAATGTTCCACATAAATTGACGGATGCCGAAAAGAACTATATCAAACCCTAAACTTATAAGTAGAATTGAAAGGGACGTGTGGGCGCGGTCATTGAAAAATGACAAACATTTTGGTGAATATTTCATTAGAAGCTTTTTAGATATGTTATGCATGAAAAGTGGATATTTCTGCCGCACTCACATACCTTAAGGCAAATCGTTACATCGTGATGGATATATAAATTTTGGGCCGGCTAACATTTGTTTTTGTCTTTCGTTCTCGTTGTATACAATTTTCGCTTTATTTTATAGAATTTTATCATAAAATAGAATGTTGTTTAAAAACAACTTTTCACAAGTCTCAGACTTTTACTACCGACTATTGCCCCACTGAAATTCTTTTCCTTTGTTTGGGGAGCAGTCATCGTCACAAAGAATCAACATGAGGGAATTTCACACAAAACAAACGGAAAAATAATAATCTCGTGTAGTTTGTCCAAATTTCCTTTCATACATTACAGCAAAAAACTGCCAGCAAAAGGACGATCGTCGTCGTCACTGCCGCCGTCGTCATCGCCATCATCAACAACGATGTTCCAACAACGCTTACGACGACGAAAAATTAGCAACGTAGCAATGTTATCAATTGCCTGGTGGTGTGCATCAAGGGCATAAAAGGCCGAGATCTTAGATTGATGCCTTTGAGAAGTGGAGAAGAGCTAAGGATCGCTAGTGCAAGAGTATTGACGATACTGGCTGGATGGCTGGCTGATCTTGGCTTATTTGTTGGTGCAGCAGGAAAAACGCGTGTGTGGTGGCCCCGATTTGTGAGCCCCTCCAAAAAGAGAAAAAAACGAACATAAATATACGAGCGGCATGTACGATCTGTGTCTGTAGCTTAAAGGGAGCCAGGAGACCAAGAGTGTGAGTTCTGCCAACTGGCGCCAAGTTTTCAATAATGGTTAACGAGTTATTGAAAACAAGCCAAAGGCAACAAGCCAGACGCTTGTGTGTATTTTAGCCAAATAAAATAAGTGAGATCGAGGCTGTTGAAGAGCGCTGAAGGTACCTATGATGATGATGATAATGATGATGGTGCGTTCATGTTAGCAACTGCTTTCCCCCAAACACTTTAATTGTCGAGCGAAAAGTTTCGTAACAGGGGGGAAAACAGTGAGTTTGTTTGCTGAATGTGAAGGGGCAAGAAGAAGAAAAAGAATTAGAAGATTTGTTGGTTGAAGTAGAATGACTTAACTTAAAAGTCCTGAGAAAAGGATGTACGTTTTGCCATAAATGCAACTTTACCTTTTAACAGCATCAACTCAAATTGAACTGCATCAAATTTTCATACGTAGTGTTTGAATGTAGACGCTGACGTCCTGCAATTATTAATTTAAATATATTTAAATGTTAGTCTGATATTTACGATCTAACTGATTTTCCTTGTTATGCACCAGTTTGCATAATTTTCAATTTCTTTCGCCCAATGGAACATGAGAGAAATCTTTTCTATAGGGAAAATGGAGTAATGAAGCTTAAAGAATTTGAGATGTAAAAAACAAGGCAGATATAGGAATTATCAGCGGGAAAAGATTTTGAAATTGGAAAGGAACTAGCATTATAGGCATGAAATTGATGGAAAGTTTGGAAAACATGCGTGTATACTTTCAGAGGAGTGGATGAATTTTCATAAATTTGGTTAAAAATGGTCCAAAAAATGCGAATTCCAAATATTAGAATGAACTTCGAAGAAATTAAAATAATTCCAAAAAGTCGAAAGAATTTCAGATATTAGAAAGAAAAAAATGATAAAGCTAAACGAGTGTTCATAAAAATTCGTACACGGCCTAAAGTTGTCTATAAACTTTTTAGATTTTACTTTGAAGATCTTCGATTATGGCGGATCCGGATTTTGTGAATAACTCGAGTTCATAATTAATCAGACAGAGAGTTTATGAAAAAGACTTATAAGCCGCAAATTTGGAGAAGAATGTCCAAATCGAGCAATCCATGTAACCCATCCTAGCTCGCCCAATTTCTCTATAATGATTTTCGATCTTAGCGAATGAGGTCTTTAAGATCAATGTGTTTCTGAACAACATACAACTGGCAAAAAAAAAAAACATATTTTCTACAAATCTACATTGTCAATAATATGATATAGATCCAGCTGATGATCCAGTAATGATCGTCGCTCCTGACGAATCTTGTGTTGGTTTAATTTTGCATTTAGCCAAACAAATTTATGATAATTTCAAATCAAAACATTGATGAACCGTCCTTGACGGGATATCTTACAAATGTAATGAATTTTTTTTTTCGAAAATGTTGAAGTTTAGCCAGCGGGAATTAATTTGAGTATCTGGTAAGTTAACACATTGCTGTACACTTGAACGATTCCTTGTGAAGGTACTAAGAGTCTTGGCGAAGACTCTTATTCACATTATTGGGAGTTCTATACGGCTAATAAAATTGTGTGAAGAAACGTTTATTCATCGTACTAAGATGCGGTTAAGGTTTTAAGGATCCATCACCATCATAATATAACCTTTGTTAAGGCGATATCTATCCAGTGTTTCCTAATGCTTCTTTTCACAACAATTGCCAGCGCCGAGATAAAGGGAAGATCCAATTCTACAAAGTTCAGGAGGCATTAGTTTGCCCTATTCAATCACAGGGCAGAACCTGGGAACCTGAGATGTATCAAAATCCTTTGTTTCGGAACAATTCGAAGGGGGGCTGATTAATACAAAGGTAATGGAGTGAAAAAGAGTTTAAGAGAAAAAGAAAGTATAGAGAAATACCTACATTATTACTTACATATATTTTCGAGTTATCAAACTTTGTTCTTAGTGTAGTTCATTAATGTAGCGTAGAATAGAAAGCAAGAATAGTCACCGATTTTAATGCCCTGCACATTCTGGCAATCCTTCAGTTGGTCTGCATTGTTTTCACAATGAGGAAGGTAGCGAGGACACATCCAGCAGACGGCACATTCTACATTCGTATACTCGTATATTCTACCTAAGCATTGAATTGGCCTGATTGTGGCATTAGTGTAGAGGGTTTGTTTGTTGGTTTTTCGTTGACGTCTGTCGTGTCGATCGTCTGAGACGACGTATTTAGTTTAACAATGCTGTTGTTAATAATATGGTGATGACGACGATGGCGATGATCTGTGCTCATGAACGAGACATTCGTTAAATTTGATTCATGAGGCTGTGCGCCTGCGCGTAGTGCCAGGAGAATTCTGCAGCGCCCTGTGTGCTCTGATGTGTTACGGTCAAAATCCACACAAAAACGAAACGAAAATGAAAAAAAGATTGAGTGATTGCTACTCAAAGTTATAATTTTCATATTTGTGAGGTAGTTTGGACGGGAGGGATACAATAATAAACCAAATAAATGAGAACATCCAAGAAGGGTGGGCGCAGGCGAGTGTTTTATGTTGTATGTTGGCCGGTGTGGTGCTGGTGCTGGGCTCCGCTTCATGACGACTACTTTCATCATGATGACGATGATGTGGATGATGGTTATGATGGAGCTCCTCACCGAAAACCGTGAGTGCGCCATTTACCACGGTGCTGCAGCATGAGGTAGAGACGTATTAGCCTTGTTTGTTGCCTGGATGGCCGCTGGCGTTTGTTGGTTGTTCTGCCTTTCAACACGTAGTTTGCCGTATTGCGTTTGTGACCAAATAAAAATGTTTGTTTTAACTTAACTAACTGTGGTTGCTGCCACAACAATTTCACACAAATTGGACAAATGAAGCCACAGCATTAGCTGGTAATAATGGGTGGTTTCCAAACGTCGCGGCCAGGCATGGCATGGCATCGTCATCGCTGGTGGCTGCCTGGTTGCTAACTACATAATGGTGTTGACTTAGCAATTCTCCGGACATTGGCGTTGCTGCCGCTGTTGCTGTCACTGGCGCTGCCATTGTTGTCGTCGTGGTCAGCGCAGTAGTCCTCCGTTTGGCTTTTGCGAAACAAATATCAATTTACTACCTTGCCTGGCTACTATATGTGCCCAACATGCTTTTGAAATTTAAATTTTCGTGCGCTCCGGTTGGCGCCACATTACGGAGATCTCCCCACCAACAGAGTGCACGAACCTGCCGGCCAGCCAATGAGCCAGTCAGCCAGCTTTGCCTGGTTATGATAAACTCGATAATGATAATGCCTACGACCATGCCATCGCTATCGCCAATTGCCACGTCTGCTTAACGTAAAACAAACAAATTCGTTTGCTAAATTTTTCATTTAATGTAATTTTACAATTATTTTCTTGAGACTCCTTTCATCTTGTTATTGTGGCATAAAGCAAGGAAGTGAACAAATTATCCTACAACTCCATCTAGCCGTCTGTCTGTCTGTCTGTCCACATGGTTTTTCAATATTCTGCAAGGTCCGAAACTAAATGAGTTACAAGAATGGAATATTCATTGTGAGAAATGAAAGGCACCATTCTTCTGTATGGTTACAAATAGAAATTAAAAAGGAAATTTGTTTGCCTGGCATTTAGAGGCCAAATTTTGGTATAAATAATAGGAAAAAACTTCTGTTTCAGATCTTAGGTTCCTGACATCAAATGCCAGTAACATTCTGTTGCCGGCAGCGAACAATATGCTGTAAAAGTTCGACAAAGAATTGTGATATTTGCCAATTGATCAGATTCAGTGAGTCAACGATATGCTGTAAACTTATAAAACGAAAGTGTGTGGTCTGGAGGCAAAATCGGTGGTATCCACACATTTCAAAAATATCGTATTTTTAGATGCAGGGAATGGAGAAAAGTGCAAAATTGCTGTATCTAAAATGCTCCAGTGCAAACCCAGACAATTGACAGAAATTTTCGAAAAACTATTCAAATAACTTTACCAGCTTATCGTTTTAAATCATCGAGATGTTGCCTAAAGTGACATCATAGTAGATTTGACTTGAATATTTTCCTAATATCCATAATTGCTTAAGTTCAGGGGTGAGATGTGCTCTTTAATTGCTTCGCCGAGTTTTTACTAAGCTTGTTAAAATGTTCTCAAGTTTGTCGAAATTGTAGAATAGATCTCGATCAGTTAAATAAAAGTCGTAGAAAATCAGTCCACAGGCAGTGATAAACTTTCTCCAGTAACTGCATGGGTAAAAGGAAGTTGTTATTCTTCCGAGTCAATTTCAATTTTTGGAGGAAATGGTGAGGAGATATATTTGCAGAACCGATAGAACTAGCCGATTTGTCCAACCTAAAAGTAAACCACTTATGCCAGTTGATCGATATATATGGAGTCAAATATATTCGCTGGGCCTGTGTAAGTGGAGACCACATAAACATTTACAGTTTTGTTTCTGTTCATTCCATACCAGTTAACTTACCACAGTTGAACACTCACAAAAAATTAGTAAAAAAAAAACTGGATAAAGTTTCGATTTTTAGAGTTATATTGATATTTAATCAATCCTTGTTAGGCTAGGACATGCATAGTTCGTGAAATTCTACACAACTTAGTCCTAAGTCAGACTTAAACGTGAACCCGGAATCTTAAGCTTTCAAATGGCAGCAAAATCAATCAAAGTGCCAATATTTTCCCTGCCCGACAATATATGGCAGTCTTTACGGAATATTTGTCTCATATTCCGTACAGATTGAGTATGAGGACGAGTATTTTTGAAACTGTATTACTTTATAGAATATATATGTATAAGCGGAAACAACATCGGAAAGGATCGGTTGGAAAATTTCAATATTTGTGCTGAACATTTTTGACTTTACAAATAATGTACGTTTGCGGCATTGGTTGAACATTTAATTCAACATTTGTTATTTAAACGAAAACTGTACACATGTAAAGCTTCTAGTTGAGTATATTTCATGGAATGGAACCTCTGTTCGTCTCAGCATAGACATTTTTATTTGTATTAAGTTAATAACCAACTTTATTTGGACGCCAATCCTGGGGCCACAGTCTATGCATAGTACGATCCTTTGGAAAATAATTCTACGATCCTTTGGAAAATAATTGTACCGATGAAGAATGAAGCAAAGTGTCCAGTTCAAACTTTTAATCATAACTTCTAGGATGATGTAATGCCATATAAATTTTTGAGAAGTAACATCTTTCATCTCTTTACTGTGAAATTTAGAGGGAAATTCATGACATGATTACATTCCCGCAGATTGAACTGAAACATATTTGTATATACTACGGGTTGAGTGTGTTTAAACGTGGTCGTACACCTACCTATCATGTACCTAGTGGGCGTACATTTACGGCTGTTGTGTTAGAAATCACCTCGGTTTTTTTTGTTTTGAAGAATCAATGGGTGAAAGCGATTACATTTCTGCTTCGGTTCTTTATGGTGCAGAAAACATGGATCTGTTACTCGACACCTGCTTCAAAATAATGAATTTCTCGGAGTAAACCAGGAAAAGACCGTTAAGGTAACTGGAAAAATGATCAGTTTTTTTTTAGTAACACAGGCGAGGTAACTCATGCCAATTAACTTTTGTTAACTATTAGACAGTTTCCGAAACATTTGATAGGAAACACGTGTTCATTTATTGCTGAAGAGAATGCTACTCCATCAAGATAATGGAAAGTTACCGACGTGGTCTACGCCTATGTCTAAATTCAATGAATTTCTCAACAAATTTTTTTCCATCCATTTGAAGAAATGCGATTTAATATTAAATGAGGAACTAAATGCAACTAAAACCAACTGGAGATTAGAGCCTGGTTTTGACTTCACGGAGGCTTATTATGTAGTTTTGGGCGAATAATATTATTTGGTTTGACTTGAGTGAGAATGGTTGGATCAAATACATATTGGGAGCTTAAACATTAGTGGGAGAAAATTGTTTAATATACTAAAAAAAATTAAAAATTAAAAAAAAATTAAAAATTCTTCAATTATATATAAACGTTAAAAGCATACTTCTTTGAAAAATTAACGAAACTATTCCGAAAACCGATTGGCAAAAAGGAATCAAAAATATTTAAAAATGTGCAACCGGTTTTCATGTAAAAGCTGCCTGACAATGCAATCTGTCATTCAAAGTATAAGCACTATGATAGGTGGAAATCGATTTCTTACAGATTGTATTGATATTTTACTACACATAAGAAGTCCATGATAAATACGTTAAAGATATATTTCAATTTCAATTTCAAATTTCAAATTTTATATTATAATATATGTGGCGTTGTGTAGCAACGCTTATGTCAGCTGTGCTGGTGCACCTTAACGACGGGAGGTTTCTCGATCCTTGTCAACATTCAACTCATACTAAACTACCAGGACACCAGTATTACGACCGAAATTAAAATCAGTTTCGACTTTCTATATATTTTTCATTCTCTAAATAAATTTATTTCAATTTAAAACTATCCGTAATATTTATCACGTTCATTGAGCGAAGAGAACTTGTAATTAATTCTATTAAGATTTTATGCTTTTCAGTTTCATTATGTTCAGATTATGAACCTAATCTCGGGTCTGTATTGAGATATTTCAAATATATTTTGGCTTGTTTAGCTTGCCGCCTCTTTACACCATTTCCTAATAATTAACAACACATTTGAAATCATTTAATCTTATTTATTTATTCTCTACTTTCTAGGCAAATGTTTCCGCAAATGAAATTTCGAGTATCGGGTTTGGATGCTAAAGCGAAATATATTTTGCTTTTGGATATTGTGGCTGCGGATGATTATCGTTATAAATTTCATAATAGGTAAGTTGGCTGTTGCGGGTGTTGTCGGAGCTAAGTCCGGTGTAATGCTTCACAAACTGCTCTTTCAGTCGCTGGATGATTGCGGGCAAAGCGGATCCAGAAATGCCTAAACGCATGTACATACACCCCGATTCTCCTACGACGGGCGAACAGTGGATGCAAAAAGTTGTCTCATTTCACAAACTAAAGCTGACCAACAACATTAGTGATAAACATGGATTTGTAAGTACTGTACGTTTTCTTTGTTTACCAAACAAACTCTTAAAAACGGTGGTGGGGCAGTAAACCCCCCTCCCGTTAACAATTTATTAATATTATTTTATAAAAACATCAAACTTCAAATAGGAAATTCTCTCAATTTATATAATTTTTGCAAAATGGTTAAGTACGAAATACGATATTAGATGCAAAATGATGACCGTTCAAAATGATGACCGAAATTTGCCCAGATTTGAGATTGAGATAATTACATATTTGTTTGGCTTTTAGCATTACTTAAGCATAATGATAACTGGTAGTTCTTGTGGCTTTCGAAATGACTAGAAAATCTAATCGCGCGTTATATCACATGCCGTAAATATGCCGCGTCATACGTTATACGAGTACGTCCAGCGTTGAATGCCAGTACTCTCCCATTGCAATTCGCATTCGTACAGTCGTGGTCCGTGTGTGTAAAACGCAATGGCCACTTGAAGTGATGTATGTTTTACTTGTACAAATCGGTGATAAAATGGCAGAATTAATATCTATCTAGCAGCTTTAGATGGCGGCAGCCTCCATTCATGTTGCTCGTCTTTACGTTGGGGTTCTTTATTCAATCAGTCGCCGTCGGATAAGCCCCTTTGAGGCTGCCGCAGACGCCGGTGATGTTGATTGTGTGTGTGTGTGTGCATGCATGGAAGGAACCACGGACGGATGGTCGGTCGTCCGGCCGTCCGTATGCAAAACTATCTGCGGTGTCAGTTGATGGTCTTCATTGAATTTATTTAGTTGGTTATGAAGCGCCAAAGGAACGGAGACGGGTGGCAAATCCGTACGCTTAGCTGAGAGCTAAGCTCCAGTAAACACAATTTGCTTTATATGACTACTGGGGAGTCAGTCGGTGGTAATTTTTGCCCATCTCGGCCGCCCGTTGCGTGTGCATGCTGTAATGATCGAACATTTGGCCAAAGCTCCCAAAGAACGAACCACCATCATCATCATCATCGTCGTCACGAGCTGCTGCTGGGTGACTCTCTCGCGTACAGATCTTAAAAAGCAAGCCGATAAAGTACTTACCGACAAAAGATCAATAAAAATGCGCTGAGACGATTAATAAGCGCTTTGTGTGTGTTCTACTGAAACGCCAGAGCTGTAACTATTGCGATCAATAGTAGTTCACATCACGGGGGAAATATAGGTTTTAGCACTTTGTATGACAAACGGAGAAAGAAACCGCACACCCTCAACGGGAGGGAAGGGAAGGGATACGTCTTCTCCAATGTCCACTTTGAGACTGCAATATAGAAATGCAAATAAGAACATGCATAAATCATGGTAAGAAGAAGGATACTATTTGTTGGATTAAACAACTCTAATAAACCCTAAACACTAACTGAGATCTGGAGTATATCGTGGACATCGAAAGTAACTAATAGAAGATAGTTAAAAACTGCAAACATCAAACAAAAGCAAAACGCATTTCTAAGGGATCCACTGTTACAATGATGTTTCTGGATGTCAGTCTAGGAAGATGTTATTACACTTGTCGATTACTCGAGATTTTGTTGGCACAACGATCTAGCCGCCTGACTATTATTAAGGTACGTCACAGTTCATATAAAAGAAGAAATCAATGTCCAGTCACGGCCTAAAATACAATTTTTATATCGTTTCTGAATTAATTCACTTGCAAGCTAAGCGTGCACCGAAACACCACTAAAAACATGATCTTTAAATGTAACAGTTTTTACAAATAGAAATTCAAGAGCTCTTAAACTACGCGAATCCATTTTTGATATAGTTTTGGAAATTTTACATCTCACAATTTAATGGTCAGAATAGTTGCTAAAATAATATTAAACTTAAAAGTCGATATCCTATACCTTTAAAAGGATATCTTACAATATATTACCGAATAATAACTGCTTGAGATTAATCAACGTCATTGGGAATCGCTTGGAAGATACTACAGCGTACTATAACACTCCAATTATTTGAAAATTGGGGAAAAGTACAATATTAGGGGACTTTCACCGAAAAACACAACTTTTGGATGTTTTCATTTAGCTTACGAACGACATAATTGAGATCGGAGAGTAATTTGCAAATAATCATCATGAAATGATTCAGATTTTGGTTTTAGGTGACAACCATGGAAATGTAGAAAGCTGCCATTAGTCTTTCAAAGGTTGTAAAATTTTACAAAGTAAAATGACATGAAAATTCGATGGATGGCCATATTTACCATCGTGTCTGCTGCAGAAACTAACACTTGATATCATGCAGAGCTGCATTTGTAATCCATATTCTCTGTAAATTGAACATGCTGTACTAAATTGAGGCATCAACGCCAATTTTAGAAATGAATACTTTGGAATATTATACTGAAATTATTTATTTCTAAATTTACATTTCATAGTACAGAACAAAATAGAGGAGGTTTGGATGATCGAATATCTAATATATTTCTGTAGATTTGCAAATAATTTTAAATTTCAAAGTACATTTTCGAGAAATCTCAACAATGACTGAACAATAACCTGTACTTTGAAGTGTGTAATGGAAAGCTGAAGTGACAAATTATTAATGAAGCTTTGAAATAATGTTAGGGGGAAAAGGGCGGGAAATGACTATTTGACTAAGAAGGAAGGCAGGTGTAGAGGGAGGAATCATTTCTCCTATTCCCATTGTAAAAATTGTATCGATCGTATAACAATAACGATTTTTAAACAAATCCTTTCAAAATACTAAGATTTCATCGCGACAGACAAATTCATACAATTTACGAAAGAAGGTATCATTGAATCAGGCGTGTTTTGTTTTGTGCTCATTTATATGTAGATAGACTATGCTCTGCAAGATCTAAATCAAGTTTGTAATAGCTTATATTATGATAGCGTGTATAGGAAGTTCGAAAGTTGGAATGCCGATTCATAACATGTTTTATCTGCTTCTGCCAACCATTAAGGAGTTGTAATACAATTTTTTGTTCCTTAGCATGCTAGAATAATTCAGGATTTCATGCCGTAGGAACTATTATGTGCGATAAATTTTGCTAGTGCTTGGAACACGCAAGGACTGCGTCCACTCTAGACTTACATCCTTCATCTTAAATATTTCACGCATAGACATTAGTAAATTTTTCCACTTACTTCTGGAGATAAGATTGGAATAACTTCATCTTTTTCCGCCTTTTTTAAGCGTTCTGCCACTTGAATTACATTAGAACAAAGTGCACTTCAGTTTTGGGCTAAACACCGGTTGCTCTGGGATACTTTTAAGAAATTGGAGTTGTAAATTATTGGGAATGTCAACAATGTGAACTTTTAGATAGTTTTGCTTCTCCCTTCGCTTTCTATTTGAACCCAACGTTGCCCCCAAAGAGACCATCAGCATTGTCCTTGCCATCTCAATAGGCATACCTTCGACGTAGTATCATTACTACTTAATTGATGCTCAGTCAGACGTAACATCCTGGTAATCACTTGGTTACTTGAAAGGAAGATGTTTACGGTCATAGACTGCACACACATACTTCGGTATGTCCTTCCAAAATAATAACCCATGTGTGTATTTTCCGTCAAGGTCTGGAAGAAGGGGAAAGAAAGGTTTGGAAAAGTGTCCTCATGTGGGATGCTCGAAACAATTGAAATAGAAAATCAAAGTAATTCTGGCCAATTTGGGTTGCTGTTTTGTCAGGCTCAGGGTGATGTGTGTCGAAAATAACCTTTCAAAGACACAAAATTCGAACAAATACCCAAAGGACGTTGAAAGGAGGCAAGCAAAGACGGACAGAACAAACTTACGGAATTGCCACATGCACCTATGTTTGTCCGTATCTGCGCGTGTGTGTATGTATATATATGTGTGTGTGTGTGTGTGGAATTGGAAATGTGTATTTCTTTCTTTAAGAGCTGAAAACTTTATGCTTGATTTATTCTAATTTTGTTTTAAAAGTGCAGAAGACATGGAGTTGAAGCAAGGGATATGCGTGGTCCCAGCGATCATCTGCCCAGGCATTGTACAAGCCGAAAAAGCGTGTGCGTGTGTGAAAGCTGTGTGTGTGTGTGTGTATTTGTATGTTTCAAAAAATACCTTCAACCCCTATCAAACGATCGAACTACAAACAGACCGACGATGAAAAAATGCTCTGTTGAGCTAAAAAACGGGGGATTTTTATTGCTAAACAAAAGGGTGCGAATGTTCTTCCTGCAAATCAATATGGCTGACATTATCGTTATATACGTGGCACGACTGAGACCACATGCACGCAACACACATATGCAGAAGGACGAACGTAAGGACAGACATGAGTGAATTTCACAGTTTGAAATGCTTTGCATTTTAGATTACGGCTGCCTCTGTTGTGGAACTTGTGGTTTTTCGGGCCTCAACCCCTAACGCTGGGCAGTCATCTTTTCACGAGCGTTTAGAAAGCGTTTCCTTTGTCTTAGGGCCTTAGGTGGTATTCTTTTAAAGTCCTAACCTATTTTGTACTTTAACGGCTCATGTATGATTTGCTGTGGCCCACTCCAAAGAAAAAAGTCCTTCATCCTTGGTGTGTTAAAAGTTTTGAAGCTATAATTATAAAATTATTACACATATGGGAATTTTGTGTTCCCGGCCACAACACACGGCCTCCTTGTGGTTTCTGTTTTGACACGCATCTAGTTTTTGGTATCACACTGACCGCTGGGTCAGTCCCTCTCCAAGTTTAACGGTTCAAGAGTTCATTGAGCAGTTGGAAAAACGTTATGCCTCCTGTATTGGAAACAATCGTGTCCAATAGACTGCAATCATTTTCCATTACAATTGAATAGATAATTGAAGCCCCGGGGTCTAATACCAATTCTTATGACACTTTTGTGTTGAGAAGGTGACAGGTGTCTAAATAGTTTAACTGTCACATTTGTCCATCCGACAACAATGAGGACAATTGGAATTTTTCGTTGGAAAATTTTAGCGTTAGTTTCGAATGTCAAAACAAGTGGATATATATAATTTGGGCGTTTATGTAAACTTTTATTGTAAGACCAAAGAGCAGTTATCGAGTGAAATGCGGTCAGCCTTAGTGGTCATGCATGGTGAGTATTCAAAAATTAATCTGGGAGTCATTGATTTGGTTTAACATATTTATAAGGATCAAAAGTTGCCTTCGTTGGAGAACATCACTTCTTATTGTTGTAGTAGTTTACATGAAATTTCTTGATTTCTGTATTTTTGATCATGTATTGCTGAAGGCCGCAAAAAAAAAAAAAATTAAAAATAATTTGGGTTTGGAAGAAAAATTTTTCTTTTTTGGTAGATTATTTTGTTGAGGCGATCCATTAACTAAATGCAACGTTGTCCAATGTCAAACAAAGTACTGTACAGCGTTATTGTGCACTCTATCATAAATCCAAAATTTGGACACCGATAGTTTGAATCTGCAGTGTATAAAGGGTGATTTTTTAGCGAATTTCTTTTTGGCAACTCTGTTTTTGGCAGTTCAGTTGTTTTTGCGTCGCTTGTTTTTGTTAAACATGTTAAATTTGGTCTATAATTTAACAATGCTTGCAGATTATTAGATTTTATTATCAAGATTCTATGCTCGGTTAAGAAAGTGCATTGTGCACTTCTTCCATTTTATGGTCAGTTTGGTGGATCTTCTGAGGCGGCTATTGGGAATCTTGTGACTAAATTTCGCACCAAATTTACATAGGTAGATTGCGGACGGAGGAAAATATCACAGCTGTATCTGCCAGTATTGTTAATAACCGTGAATTATCGATTTGGCACCATTCGCAGCAATTGGGCCTCTGTTACTACCCTACGTGGAAATTTTGCGAAAGAATTTGGGTGTAAAACCTTTAAAAATATGTTTGGGGCAAGAAATGAAGCCACACGACCTACCACAATGACTAATTTTTGGTGAATGGGCGCTGGCGAAGTTAGATGAAGATCCATTTTTTTTTATCGGAAAATTGGGTTCATCGGTGAAGCGCATTTCTACTTGAATGGATACGTGAACAAACAAAATTGCCGTATTTGGCGTGAAGAGCAGCCAGAAGCATTACAAGAACTGTCAATGCATCCCGTAAAATGCACTTTTTGGTGTAGATTATGGGCCGGTGACATCATTGGACCGTACATTTTCAAAGACGACGAATGCAGCAACGTTACTGTGGATGGCGAGAGCTACTGTGGCATGATTACATTTTTTTTTCCAAAAATGGATTGTCTGACATATGGTTTCAACAAGACGGGGCCACATGCCACACAGCATGCGAAACAATGGCCCAATTGAGAAACAAGTTCGGTGAGCAGTTTTTTTCATGTTTGGGGCCTATCAATTGAATCGTTCAGATCGTGCGATTTAATACCTTTAGACTATTTTTTGTGTAAAGACTCATATCTATAGAGACAAGCCCGCAACGGTTGACGCACTGAAAGCCAATATTGAAGAATTTATTCGTGAGATACCGGCCGATATGTTGGAGAACATATGCCAAAATTGTATCCAGCGTATGAGGCGTAGCCACGGTCAACATTTACGCGAAATCATCTTTAAAGATTGAATCATACAGATCGTTCTATCGACTCAAATAAAGATTTCATACATGTCTCTAAATTTTATGTTTTTGTTTTTAAATCAAATCCGAAAGTTCTTAAGAAATCACCCTTTAGTTGTCTATCATCCCAGAGATCGTGTATGGGAGAAATTTTCATATTCAGTGAACTTAATCGTTTTCTATTTTTAAATTCATTTAAAAGAACGCTGCTCAAAAAAAGGTAGATGGTTATATTGGTGCCAGAACCGATCGATATTCATTATAACCTCGATAGAGACGTGTTCTAACCAAGGCTGTAGGACAATTCTTGCTTTACAATTCTTTCAGTTCGACACATACTGCGCATCCTTTCTAAAACTGATGTTGATATCAAAATCAGTTATTGCCATTTGTTATTCATAGAAATAAAAGAATTTTCAACGTTACTTTTGGTGAGAAACTAAGATTTGATTTCGCATAGGTCGAACAGGCAGTTTTTGTGATCCCCATGTCCTTTCTGTTTAACTTGTGTTACATATATGCTGGCATGAATGTCAGTCTTGGTTAGATCACGCATTTTAATTGGAGAGTAGTACCTCGCTTTTGAATCTCTCTCTCTCTTGCGTGATAACTCGCACACCAAAGGAGACCAACAAATCTGAATACCTCTTTTGAACTTGTTGCCACTTTGCATAATTGTATATATCCTGCAATTCCAACTGGAACTTTATTTAAATGTGTAACTGAAATTGAATTCCAGAGCGTAAGCCGAAACAATACCGAATTGTTGACAACTGAAATATTAATGAATGGTTTTTAGCCATTTTCAGAATGTCTAAAAGTAAATGAGTACAAGTACAAGCGCATTAAAACTGGGGGACTATAAATTGTCTTGACATTATCGTTTCCGTTTTCAGCAAGTTGGCAATGAGAGTAATTCTATGAAAGGCATAGGTAATCGCATGTAAAAATATGTCTTCATTCTGCTAAAGCGCGATTCTGCAAAAAAAAAAAAAAAATGTTTGATACAATAATATGCTCATTATATAGACTTCTGTGAAGTTGTTTAAAATATCTTATATAAAACGATAGTCTACAAAGTACTTAGTCTTTGTCTGATGAGTATATAATTAAATTTTCCCCCAAATTGAAGTAATTGGCAACAAGGAATGCTAAATCACTATTGTCTAAATTTCAATACTTTAGCCATAATTTTAAGATTATATGTATTTGAATTTATCATTACTATTCTTTAATTTGTATCAAAATTAATTTTTTTGGTACATTTATTGTACTTTTGTGTCGATCTCATTGTGAATGAATTCAAATTTTCGCCCCCAAAGTGGTTACTTAATTCCATTGGGTTATTATGGAATATCTGTACTAAATTTAACATATAAAATTACTTGTTGCCGGAAGTTCTAAAATGAGAAAAAAATCACTTATAAATCAGATCTCAACTGGTAAGCACAACTCGTTGTCTTAATAAACCTACTTTAAATTGGCGCTAACTCTCATCTATTATTTATCCCCACTTGTAATTTCTTCACGATCAATTTGATTGCATTTGATCAAAAATACAAGTACAAATTTGCATTTCTCTAATAGAAACTAACTGTGAAATGGGTCCTCCTAACGATCGTCGCTATTGGATAAATCACAATACAGTCCAACATTTTAATACCACAGCTACAACGAGAGAGGTATCAAATTGATTAGAGGATTCCACGCTACTCTCCTTGCCATCATATTAATCATCTCTATCAATTCATCACCACCACTGTACAACCATTAAGAATTAACAAATGCGTTTCTTTCCATTTTTGTACACTCCAAATCATAGAACTTTTATATTTTTTCAATATATCCAGTGCGAATATTTATATTTCTTATATAAACCATCAGTAATTTATGCTATTAAACAGTTTATTGTCACTTTCCTTTTATGAATTCTTTTCCACATC
This sequence comes from Philornis downsi, assembly GCA_019455685.1. Classification (NCBI taxonomy): domain Eukaryota; kingdom Metazoa; phylum Arthropoda; class Insecta; order Diptera; family Muscidae; genus Philornis; species Philornis downsi. Next base: position 1,876,931 of record JAHXMU010000006.1, read on the forward strand.
CATTGTGAATTGCATCTGTCTTCAAATTATCTTCAAATAGTATCCCATTAGATCGATATCATCCTTGGACGAACAACACATTTTGATGTAATTTACCGCTTTGACATCCATTATATGTATTCGTATGTGTATTTGTGTGTTTTTTTTTTGCTTTTTTAGAGGTTTTGCCGTCGCCGCTGCCACTTACCACAGACTGAGTGTCATTTGCTCCTGGGTTGATTAAACCATGTGGCTGGGAGCGGATATTTGAGTTTGCACCGCTTTGTGATACAACTCCACTAATGCCCTTTCAAACAACAAAACGATTAGGCCAATGAGCATTTGTTTGACTCAGCTAATCTAAGCGGAGATCTCGACAAAGCTATTAACCCTAAAGGGCTTCGGTGATATCATCCAAGTGATGATACCCTTTTTTTCCTTCCTCCCTTGTCTTTGTCTCTATTAAAACTACACCAAATGAAACAAACCACTTGGCAAATGCCTCTTGCATTGGTGATGCAGCAGAAAGCAGCATGCCTCGTGGTGCCTCTAGGTTGGAAGCATTAGAGTTTGGAGATCGAGACAGTTGGTAGGGATATGAGGACATGCGGATATATGTCAATAGATAAGCAATCAAATGTTGCACACAAGATGCAGACGCAAGATATGAAATGTTGCCATGTTCTGTGGCTACTAGTGAGCCAGTAAGCGAAAGCAAGCAGGGGTGTGTTGCTGTCATAAAAGTACAACGAATGTGAAGCAACAACTCGAGCAAAAGGCCATTCCTGGCACTTGGAAGCAGCCAGAGTGACTGGCCTGACTGCCGTCCTGAAGTTCAGGCGCTGAGAGAGACATTCCTTTTTGTTTAATAGACAGAAATTGCAACATATTTTCAATGCTTGGTTTGCTGTTCTATGGCAATGACGAAATGAAATTTTTTCTCTCCAGCTGAGGAATTTCATTTCATTTCCATTCTCATTTTCGTTTTTATTGCTGTTTCCTTATTTTAAAGCGAAGAAGCCATGTAATGTCTAAGGCAAATATTGCGTATGGAAAGACATTACATTTTGGCATTTGTCACACCTTTGATATAGCCAAGTTAACATGGCGCGACACATTTAGTTCAAACAGTGGTTGATTTGACGCAATTTGCGTGTCTATTTGCTATGTCTGTTTGGGAACGAATAGAAGAGGCACAAACAAATACACGGAGACGCATATAATCAACGCCTTTAAAATTAATGAGGCATGTTTAGGTTTTTATGACATTTTAACTAGAACCATAAAAGAAACAACCAAATAAATAAACTTCAGGCAACACCACACAAGCGTTAGCCCCACCGGCTAATAAAATGGCCAACAACCACAGAAGCCAGAAGCCATTACCACAATTACCAAAAAAAAAAGAAAAAAAAAACACAAACCGAAAAGCAAGCGATGTGAATAACTATTATGAGCAGCGATAATGTCAAATTCGAGTGCTAAAAACATTATGTAAATTATGCCTCTGACCAAACCAAACTACCGACCATCCACCAATCCACCAATCCATCCATCCATTCAACCCTCCACCCACCGCATTCCTCGTCCTTTGGCCAAGGTAAATGTGAAAATTACAGTCACAGAACGAACACCAACAAATTGCGTTATAAATAAATCAAATATATATTCTAGATCGAAATATAGGCTAAAATACGCGGCACGATTAAAACATGGTAAGGAAACGGCTCAACGAATTCCAAAGAGGCACTTCATTAGTAAAGCTGACACTTGGCTGCGAACGCACAGTGGCACGAAATACTTATCATGTTTAGGAAACATTTTGTTTACTGTTTAAGATAATTGGAAAGAAAATTACTCTTTAAATTTGACGATCGTGGTCAGAAAACCTTTTCTTTTTATCATTTTTTATGACTGCCAGATGAAATCGAGTGTAAGTTGTATGTTCGGAAGTGAAAATTATCACATTTGGCCATAATTTTTCCAAAAAACTGTCGACCGCCAAACCGTCATTTGCTCATCATGCCATGTTTCTCTTCCCGAAGCAAATGACGGCTATGACCGTCGTGACGACTATACGGCATTTGCTTTACTAATTCAAAATGATTCCTACGAATAAAAGAGAGTAAATAGGTGTAAACTTAACACAACAAAATCAGTTTGAATCAAAATTATCAATTGTAATTTAGTTAGCTTATAAAATAGTAAAAATTAAAGAAAAATTAATGCAGCAAACAAATTATAATATAAACGTACAAGAACATATTATAAATGATAGGATTTGAAGCATTCTGGGCACAATGGTGGTTTGGTTTGGGGACAAATTTTACAACTATATGACGTTTCTTTTCTAACTTGTCCGGAACGTAAAAAGTAAGTTTAAAAAAAGGGCAATAAATATGCTGTCTGGCATGTTACACATTTTTGTTCGATGTATTACTCAATAATTAAGAAGTGTATGCGTCAGCTTACTTCGTACTTGCGCTGTTCTTTTTTTTATTGATTGAAATGTGTGCGACGGTTATACCCGTCGATTGCTTACATACCACCAAAGATCGGACGGCTATAGATGTCACGCAAACACGTTGGGAAGAGAGTCATAACGGACGTGCTACGTTTAGGATTTTGCCATAAATTGGGTTTGTTGGGAGAAACCTTGATTTTGGCTTTAACATCTGTCTTGGTTTCTTGCTGACGGAACATGGGCCACTCAATGCCTTTCTGCATAAGAGAGCCCTGTCCGATCGCAAATCGTGTAATTGTGCTGCACCAGTCGAAGACTGGTGGCATATTTTGTGCGAATGACCCTTATATACAGATATAAGTGACCTCCAGGGATTAGCGATAACTAAGTCAGGGGATTACTGAATAGAGCAACGGTGGTTGCTTCCAGAGCGTTTGCTTGGCGAAGGGCTACTACGACGTAGTTGTAGGAAGTGGGTCTGTTGACCTTTTCTAAGCAGTCGGACCTGACGGTTGAGTGTTTGCGAGACTGTCCGGATCATGCTGATCCCATAATCTCGTTCAGCTTGATAAGGGCAGCTGCTGCTCTTGTGCAGGAGCACCAGTCGCTGGACCGCAATGGGTTGAAACTGTAGCTATAGAGTTTGACCAGAGGCTTTGTCTGGTACCGAGGGTGATAGGGATAAACACGGACAGATCTCGGGTTCGTGCCTTGGCATCTGTATCTCTTTGATCTCTCGGGGGTACGGATAAGCATGGGTTTTTCCCATGTCTATATTTTATGGTTGCCATTCACCGTCACCGAACGGAAGGGGTTTGGAGTTTTCCCGTCTCCCACAGGTGAGGATACTGCATCCTTGAAATGTAGTATCGACCGTTCCATCTATCTGGGGTCTACGCACCTGCAGACTGGACATTATAAAAATGTCCAGTCTGTACTCTTTTGCCGCAGGGTGACCAATCCCGTGAAATATGGTGTATAAATCACAGTTTAGTAGTAGCTTTGCTTTTGCTTGGCTACGCAGTGCCAACCGATGCGTTTGGTCGGTGGCGTGGGGATCAGGAGGCTCCGGGACTGAGTTCCTGCCTGATCATTTGGTGTAGGACCCCTTGTGGCAGCATCACGCCGGATGTGGTTGATGTCAAAATCGCTGGTAGAGACTTTGTGCTCGAATGTAGAGTTGCGTTGCGACCGGGTGCTACAGACCCATAGAGTAGCAGAGGTGGTAAGATAGGACTCACCTCCGCCAATGGGGATTATGTTCCATACTAGCATAATCAACTTAGTGTCTCCTGGCTGGAATAAAGAACTAACAATTTTCATGGCTATCCCAGGGGGCGTTGGCAATCACCTTGCAATATGCCCAGTGTGTCGCATACCGTGGCTAAGGCCTTCACGGCGAGACTGTACATAAATATCAATGTGTGTCTGTTCGTACACATGTAAGCTGTAGGAGTTTATGTTGCTCATCCGATTACGACAAGTCTTTGACACGATGTTTGTGTTGATCTATAAGGTACGTAAAAGTCAGTGCATTTGCTGCTCACGAACAAATTGTTCTCTTTGGATATGGCGGTGTTCATAATACAATTAATGCAATGATATGGTTAGCATACGTTGCAACATATTTTGGTAAAAATGACTGACGAATTAGCTATACAAACTTCATAACTAACTTAGCTAACATTTATGGGGTGCCCTTAAGTTTAAGGATGAATTGTGAGTTAATTCAATAAACATTCATAAAGTGGTGGTAAAACTCTAATGTGAGGCATTCGAAATAACCCTTACATGACAATTGATTTAATGGAGATGACCTTTGTAGCTTCGCTGTCATACCTACAAATGCACTTTGAAAGATGTAATGCGAAAGATCACAAGCGTATGGGTAATGCCTACTACATGAAATGGTTGTACTAGACAGGAGGTAATACATTTATAATTCATCCAAGAGTTTATATTCCGACAAAATTGGCTAGAAATTTGCTTTTGTACATATTTGAGTTTTATAATTGATCCAGTTTACACTGAAAACTGATATTAAACATAGCAGTACTTGCAAAAATGATAACGAACAAATTGAATGCAGTGGGGTTCAGGTAGACATAAAAAATATGTTTTAAAACAATTTTCAGCCAACCCTTAAGATTACTTTAAGAATGGCTTCTGCTGCAGCGTTATCATGTTGAAACAATGAAGTTAATTATACAGGAACGGAAAATGACTGTTTTAGAATTGTGTTTAATCAAACAAAGGCCTTAACACACATAAATTGTTATTAATAAGTATATGCTTATGTTTTTTAATTCCATTGGACTAAACTGTTCCGATGCGAACGAATGACAATCTAATAACATCTCTCCACCTTAGTTGGAGACTTGTCAAACCACTGTTCATATTGTATGGCTCATTGCCTAAGGAAGTAGAATCGCGCATAAAGCGCTAAAGCGCTACAACATCCTTATGATATGTGTGGTTGAGTCCTTTTGATTTGCTTGGCTGCCAGGCAATTGTTTTGTATTGCAATAAAGTTGAATGACGATCACGATAAAGGCACTACTCCAAAGGATTTTACCTACGCTAAGTAGCAGTATTAAAGGAAATTCGTTTAATTTCATTTTATACGCCCAAAATATCTCTGTATAAATAGCTGGGTTATTGTCATATTACCTAAACACCGTCAGCTGGTTGTGTGCGCTCCCACTCTTTCAGTCTATGCCGCCAATGTCGCTTCGCAAAAGGTTGAAAGGATGCTGTTGCTGGCGTTTTGTTGTTGAGGTTGTCACAATGGCACTGTTGTCGTCGTTGTTATCACCGTGAAAGAAATTAATTTCTTTGTTGTCCTTTTGGATTGTGGCGTTCTTTTCTTTGCTTTGCTTTGAATTTCAGCATCTTCCTCGTTGTGTGCATGACATTAACATACCTTCTCATTGCTCTTCTTCCAACTACCGCTTTGTAGTTGCGTTCTGCGCTTATCCCCATTTCATTTATCTGTGATTTTGAATGAATATCGCATCTCGAAAAATACTAAGCGTATTCAGCCGCCAACTGGCTCAGCAGGGGCTCATTGTTATGACCACGATTTGAGGTTGCTTATCCTGGCATGAATAGTCGTTCTATCTTCAACGCTGCTGCCGTCACCGCCACCGCCATCGCCACCAACAACATCATCATTGTAATGTACGTAAATTTGTCTTCATCTGTCGTCGCACCCATCAACACATCCGTAAAGATGCTGTGCTCGGTGTATTGGCGAGATGGTTCCTAAACCGCAGGAGATTCTAGCCCTGCCTTGTCATACAAAATGTTAGTCTGCCAGCGATTGTTTACGGCTGTATAAATGATTGCGTGGTAGGCGAGCAAGTAGAAGAAAGAAAGAAAGCGTTTTGTTCGATTAATCCTTGTTGACGAATAAACGAGGAGTGCAACAATAAAATCCTATTGCTTCTGTTAATTATGTTGTCGTCATTGTAATAAGCCGAGAAAAACCACTTGAATTTTGTGCAGTTATTAATTGTAAAGCAATTTCCGGATTTTGCTACTTATATCAGTGGCAAATTTCTGGATCGCATCAGATCGAATAGTCATAATTTCTCAGCAATTTTCAAAGCTTATAAAATCCATAAAGGACTAATAAATATTATTTCTATTAAAATCCACAAGGGGTTTAAATGTGATGTAAGCCTTCAGCTCACTGTTGCTCCTAGATTGTCAAATTCAGACTTCTGTTTACCTAATCAATTTATTGCCTTGCACAAATAGATCCCTCCCATTCCTCGGAAGTATATTGAGAACTACATATATATTATATTTTTGAATAATTCACTTTTTTTTATTTACGTAATATAGCCAATGACATCTGCATTTGAAAAACATTACTTTTTATGCAGAAAAGTATCCTTTTCTCTTACTCAATTGATACTAATATCCCTGAGGAAAAATATATATATAT
>JAHXMU010000006.1:1883425-1908690 GCA_019455685.1 Philornis downsi
CATATATGGATGAGTTAAGGGCATTTATATGTCTAGAAATGCTCTAACATTGTTATTCTGATAGTTGTGGAGCTGCGGAAGTTTCTTTCTTGAATATGTGGGACGGTTTCTATAGCTACTGTGCAAAATGTATGGCGCAATTCATTATAATAAATGTGATTGAGGGAAAAAGCCGGCATATATTTGTAGAAGCAAACCACGTCTCTATAAAAGAAGCCATACTTACTCCCTTGTTAATAGAGCCTTTCTCTTCTGAGAGATGAAGAATCCTGCTATCCCCATAAAAAGTAATGCAATATAGGAATATCTGTGTGTTAGGTACATACCATTTACCTGATCATTATGAAACTTTCTTGGGGTGGTTCCTTAAGAGTCTGAAAAATTTTTTAGTTATCTCTTCCGAAAAAAAATGTTCTTTAGAAAAATACATTTTTTTTCTCTATGATGCAAGATTTTGCTTCCCAAAAAAACATACTTCGAAGATGATTTTTGTATTTGTAGGAATATAAACTTTTGTGCTACAAATTAACTCTTCTTAGAAAAGAAAAGTTTCCTAATTTGTCTATAAAGCCGTCCTTGGTGTATCTAGCTTTAAGAGGAGTTCAGCTACCGTGTGTGATGTGGAACACAAGTCGTTATAACATTTGTGTGTGAATTTCGTACACAGTATTTGTAATATCGATAGTAAACTACAAATTTTCACGATTTCGTGGAGAGTTGAAAGTCTATTTGCTCTAAGAAAAATGTTTTCTGAATTTGCTTTCCGCGGAAAATAGAATTTGTTCTCAATTTGTTCGCAAAGAAACCTTTTTTAACAACTGAAAATTTTTTTAACTTGACACAGATTAATAATATTGACACTTTGCATTTTGACCTATCCCTCCTTGTACCTACCATACCATACAGTGACCGACTTAAGGAATATATTCTTAGATTCATTTCGCTTTTCAATTGCACTAGGATCTGTCAAATTTTAAGCTTACGTCTGACAATGCAATTGCAATCAGAATCTTGTAAAAAATTTTGAATGAAACTATAGTTCCTGTCCAGTTTGCGCCCAATTTCTCTTCCTTCGTGTTCTTTCAAACTTTCTCCTCGCGGCATGTATTTTTTATTACTGAATTTTACAACTTCTTTACAAAAATAATAATGATATTATCGCTTGCACCTTTAAAACTCACTAATTGAACTTGGCATTATAATTGTGAAACACGCTAAAAACAGAATTATCGTAAGAACCAAAGTACCGTTATCTGCACAAATCCCAAAGTTTGTGTGCATGGTTGTTTCCTTAAAACAAGTCTTTTGATAGAACATCACAACAACAAAAAATGTACCATTACACATATGAAGCAAATTTATGGGTGGCCTTATAAATATGAAACTCATCTTATATTCTTAGATTCATTTCGTTTTTCAATTGCACTAGATTCTGCCAAATTTGAAACTTAAGTCTGACAATGAAATTGCCACACTCCTTTCTGTACCCCCCTTAAAAATTGAGCGATTTAGTGAAATTCCAGTTTTCCCCTGTAGCTTCCAACAGATAGTCTGCAGTAACATTAATATTTGTTCATTATATTGCGTGTGGGAAATTAATATGGACCAAAATATCCTACACACAATTGACCTAATTCCTAATTGGTAGTGTGCAGTAACTCACTATTTGCTCCTTTATGCCTTCATAATATTCGGCAAAATTTGAACAGTTCAGCGAGCAACCATGGCTTTTTTATACCTCCTTAAGCTAGGCAATTTGTGTAAGAAGTATCATATTTTGCCAGGTTCATATTTTTCATTCGAGTGCGCCAGATTCAATCAAATTGGGCTCACATCAAGCGCTGGGTAAACTTTAAAGGTCTAAGAAGAAAGTGGACCTCATCATCACGCCACTTCAGGTACTTCCGCTGAAAATTTACCGATTTAGCAAAAGTTAATATTTCCTCTATGATTTCTTCAGTAGATTATAATTTACTTCTCTACTGGTTTATTTATACTGAACAACATTTGATAAAAACTGTGTTAATCACCACGCCTCTCCTGCCACCACGCACACTTTTGCACTAATGCTGTGGAACACTGGCTGAAGTCAGGTTATTTTTCTGTGCTGGTCTCTAATTTTCAACTATTTCAACAGTTGCCGTCGCTTGCACCACCTTTGTGGTTTTTTTGCCGTTTATATTATCCGTAAAATTGTTTATTTTTCTAAATAATACGTTCCCAGCGGCCCTTAAGAGAAAATCTTAATTTGTAACAAAAACTTTTGAATCCATCAGGTTTATGTTTATTCTCTGATTATATATTGTGTGTCGCGCTTTCCGATGTTTACATTGGATTTTCGTTGTCTAACATAGACGATCTGGACACGGTTGTGGATGTGGAAAAACATTTCAAATTAACACTTTTATTATGTCATCACTAGCGGTTATTATTCTCTCGCTGTTACTGGTGACGGACGGTCGGCCAAACGGCCAAATGCCGATGTTTTTGTTGACACCACTCACCAAAGCGTTGCCGTGGTCCCAGCTAATTATCACATGATTATAAACGAAGGCAAAGTGTTTTCTGGTGTTCTGTTAAACTGCATAGCAGTCTGTGAAATGGTTCACGGACACATCAAAGCACCCACACACACCCACCCACCCACCGCACGGCAGCCATTGCATGCATGTGTATGGGTGGCGATTTCAGTTAGAACTCTGGATAACTGGTTGATGTCTACAAACACCGGCAGCACTAGCAGCACTAGCAGCAGCCACTAACATTTTTTCCTACATTAATTGCGTTTGAAGTAGACAACCGAGCACGACCGACGACTAACTAACTAACCAACTAAGTACGATGATGGCTATGATTAGTTGGTGTTTCTGTTATCAGTTGGTTTGGTTTTATGACACAGACACAACAGGCAGGGCGGAGGGGGCCTAGAGTCGGCCGGGTTCTAGGCCCGGCACATCGAGTTAAGCGTCTGTCAGTTACAATGCAGTCCATTACATGTCATTATTGGGCGCAAAGCAAACAATGGCAGAGAGAAATGTAATGTTTTTGTTAGTCGTTTGTCAGAGTTAGCTGCTTGCTGACGAGTTGTTTTTTGTTTTTTTTTTCGTTTTTTTTCGGTATTGCTATTCTAGTTTGAGTCTAGCTGGTATCGCAGTGACAGTGGCAGCAGTTGGCTGTGTCAGTGGTGGTATTCGTGTATCTGTTGTGATGTGTTTATATTGACACGCTAAAACCATGTTTGTGAGCCATAAAACAAGGTGACATCCATCACATGAATACACACGGGACGTCAAAATGTGAACGCGACGCTGGATGTGCTGCTCCGGTGTGTTTCATGTGTGAAAAGCACAAAATAATTTGTGACAAAGCTCAACCTATGCAGTAATATGAAGAAGTGCGCCCCTCCTAATCCTAACCATGCACTTACATTGTGCCGTCGGCACTGCCACCTGCTGCTGTCTCAGCTCTACGCTTTCATTTTGTTGAACCTTGTGAAGCGGCGCTAATTGAGTGACATCCTATTTGCGTGTTTCGCGCTTAAGAAAAATACGCTCAACTGAAATTTGTTAGACGCTTAAATTGTCAACTCAATCGTTTGCTAAATAAATTTCCCATTATAACGGCCTAACAACCCACTAAATAATGTCTGTTAAACTCCCCTCTATTTCATCTGTTAACTCGTTACATCGCAGTGCACAAAATTACCGAGGTGGCGTTGACTAATATGTGCAACGATTAATCATATATTTCAGGCACAACATCCAAAGAGCGTAAGGAAAAGCGGAAAATCTTTAGGAAGGCAAAGAACAAACTACATAAAAACCCGCAATTAAGCGGCGTTTACGAATTAGTTTTTTATTTGAACAACGATTTACTATTCTAGCATATTTGAACGCCAAATAGAAAGGCATTCACTCAACTACTCGTAATAGCTGAGATCGTCCGTCCGCCCGGTCGCCGATGCATCTGTCGCTGTGTTAACTTAACTTTTAATGTTTTAAACAAACAAGTGTCGTCTCGCCACCGAAGAAAAGGCCTAAAAACACAATAAGAGACTGAAAGGAAATTCAAGATGCTGCATAATGGCGCTTTAAACGCTCGTATAGACAAATAAAATGTTAATGGTGACAGCCGCAGCAGCAGCAACAGCCGCTTTACGTTGAATGTTAAACAAGTGCAAGGCACTTACATTCAAGGGAAGGACGGACAGACTTATAGATTGTTTTACTTACTCCTCTTTGCGCTAATCAAATAACAACGAAATAAAGTACATATTTGTGTTGTCTTCAGCGAATTTCACAAATATTGGATTTGAAATACTCACAACACGAAAATTAAAATCCAAAACCCAAAACCCGAAACCAGTGGCACTTTAGGGGTAGGATTTCGAACAGCAGGAAAAAATGTCACAAAGCCGCGTTAGGAATCATAGATTTTGTTGTGGCACTCGTAGTCTTCTTCAATTGTTTGTTGTTTGGATAAAGCCAAAGAAAGCAAACATTTAAATCAAGTGGCTTAATGTAATCACAAAAGATGAAGAAGAGAGAAATGAAAGCAAAGTATACTAATAGACAGACACTTCTCTTTGAGCACACAACAACGATAGCAAACATCCGCTCATCACAGACCGACAATACTAGCGGAAAGCGAAAGCAAAATAGGTGGAGAGAGGCAGAGTTTACTGGAGAAGAGTCATTCGTGGCCGTGATAAGACCAGAATTCAGAAGCGTGATGTTCTGTGTTACGAAGCTTAAGAATGGGGCTACTGTGTGTGGAGTTGGCGGAATACTTTAAGTTACTAAGCTGCAGTATTTTATTAGCGCCAGATGAACCTAGAGGGGGGGGAGTAGAAATGGCTGAAATAGTTGGTCGTAATTAATAAAATTGCATTTAAGTTATAAATGCTTTTTTTTTTTGCTCAAGAGTACGACAACTAAGTAGAAATCTCTCCTTTTCCATCGATAGTTTAGCAAGTACGCTCCCCTGTGAGCACACAACAATGAAAACAAACATCCGTTTGTCATAGTTCGGAAAGTGAAAGTAAATTGATGGAGAGTGGTCGAGTTAACAGAAGAAGCGACATTCGTAGCCGTGGCAGGACTAGAACTCAGAATTGTGATGGACTGTGTTGCAAGAGCCAAGGTCGACAGGACAACAGGTCTTCATGAATCTGACAATCCGACAACTTTGTGCTCTTCTAAAAATGGCTGTGCAGGTCCGCTAAAATTAGGAAGCTTCGACTTCGAGTCCTACTCTAATTCTACAGCTCCAACGTCGAAATAAAAGTAGATGTAATTAATTTGTTTGTTTGGTAAATGGGATGCCATTTTTGTCTTATAAGAACTAAACTCAAATATTATACTTCAAATTAATACTTCCCTGGAGCGCTTTATGGTAAGCTTTAAACATGCAATCACTTTACAGAATTACTCAATCGATATCAAAATATTGTATGCTTTTAGGCATCATTTTTAGTGTCTTTTACCCTATAACACGTCACGATTTAAACATTGAACTATGTACATAAGAGGACAGTCGCAAAAAAATGACCGACCTGACATATAGATGGTGCCAGTAGTTTGAAAAAAAGAGTGGCAACGTTACAAAATATTTGTTTCAAATTTCATGTTATTCAGCGCCATGTTATTCGGTATTTATAGGTATATTTGAGCAGTCATAGAACATGGAAAAATTTGTCACCGTTATGTAATTCAATATTTCCGTTAGAAAGGTCTTAGTCCAGCCAATATTAAAGCCGAGCTAAATTCTATTCCAGGGTAGTCCTTCGTTTACGACTGTAAAATATTGGGTAGCAGAGAAAACCGCCAGACACGGTTGAGCGAAAGGAAATCCACAGAAAGGTACTGGATGATCGTCGGCTGAAGGTGCGTGAGCTATAGGCATTTTAAAAAGTGCTATACATCGCATATTGACCGAAAATTTGGAGATGAGAAAGCTGTGTGTAAGACGGTTGCCACACTCACTTTTAGTAGAGCAAAAACTTCGTCATGCCATATGTTTCAGAAGAGTGTTCGGCGATGTTTCACCGCAACAAAGTCAAAATTTTGCGTCCATTTATAACTATGGATGAGAAATGGGTCCATCACTTCACACCTGAGACAAAGAAACAGCCAAACAAGTGAACTGGAATCAAAGAATCGTCTCCAAATGACGCCTGTTTTTTGGGATGCGTATGAAATTATTTTTCCTGTTTGTCTTCAGAAAGGAAAACCATTAATGGTGAATATTATACTATGCTAATTTATTGCAGCGTTTACGTGATGAAATTATGGAAAAAAGGCCACAATTATCGAAAAAGACAATGCTCCAGATCACACTTTTACTATTGCGAGGGCCAAAATTAATGCATTGAAGTTCGAATTGTTTCATCAGGCGCTTTATTCGCTAGATTAAGCCCCCTCGGACTACTTTCTATTTCCAAACTTGAAGAAATGGCTCTGTGATAAAATATTTGCCAACAATGCAGAGGTGGAGTGGAGAGTTTTACAGCTATTGAATATCGTTAAAAAGATTGTATCAAGCTGAAAAAAGATTATGTTGAAAAATAATGGAAAATTTTGCCAACTTTTTTGTCTTCTTTGTTAGGTCGGCCAGTTTTGCGACCGCCCCAGGACTTGTTAGTTTCCTTTACATCAAATGTATTGTCTATTTTTTCCAACTTATAAGGAAAAAACCGGAATGTCAATGCTAGCAAAAAAAGTTCAAAATTTTAATAAAGTTCAATAATATGCAGAAGGTATAGTTGCGATATTCCAAATATCGAGGAGAGAAATGATTTTTCACCAAGACAAAGTATCACAATTCGATAGCTACTGTAGCAAAATTGCATTCGAATTTATCCTGTATCCGCAGTATTCTCTAGATCAGGCTTTCAGCTATCGTTATTTGTGTGCAAATCTCAAAATGATACTTCGAGTTAAAGATTTGGGTCATTGCGGAAATTAAAGCGTATTCCGAGGGTCTTAACAAATCCTCCTATAAAAACGCATCGACGTGGCATTGAACTTATTGTATTTTTTTTTAAAGATGGCTATGTTGACGAACAAAGTCAAATTCCACAAAAAATATCCTTTTCTTTTTGTTCTTAGTAGCAAAACTTATTCATTTGTGTGTTTCTCTATAGCTCCCAGGCAGATTTGATAAAATCGATACGTTTTATTTTTTAACGTTTCTCGAAAATTCCCGTGAAAATTCTCCTGAGGGTGAAATATACAAATAATCTCTGAGTGAAATAATGAAATATAGTATGAAATTAGTACGTACGCAGCAATTTATTTTTGAAAGTACCGAACGGAGATTGCACTTGCCGATTATGTAGCGCTTGAATGGTGATACTCCAATCTCCATCAAATTAAATTTCGCGATAACTGTCAAAGCAACATCCCATGTAAACTGAGTCTCATCTAAAATCATTGCTCCCTTAAATTTGTTAACATTTTATAACTTTTTCATCAATTATTTATATGATAACTACAACTGAAAATTTGTTGAAAAATGGATGTATAAATAATACTCGAAAATGTTGCCAACAACTATCTAAACAACCACCAAAGAGTGGAATATTTTGAGAGAATGTACTGTTTTCATTAGCTAATAAAGCCTGGGTAAATTTGGTTAAAAAATACGAACTTTACCAAATTTCAGATTGTGAGATCAATCATTTTAGCATGATCAATTTTAATGGTCAATTTCAATTTGAGAGGCACAAACGATTTGTTTACTTTTAACATGTGCATTTTCCCTCTTTAAATAGTTGATAAAAAATACGAACATAATCTTTGAAACCGTGTCAAAATTATCATAAAATTTGTTTTTATATCGTTTGCCAAAATGGGCGAAACAGTTCAGGAAAATATGTTATTTTCGTAAGATTTGTGAGAGTTAAAATTAAACAATAAAAATTTAGTGTCGTAAAGTCATCTTTAACGTGTTGAAATTACATTTTATTTGAAATGAATCTGTTGCAATTAAATCCATTCGTGAACGATCGAATGGAAGCAGGTTATGAAGAAACAGTAATATGTTGAAAATGTCATCGCCTTGTAACGTTTCTGCTTGTCTTTAGTAAATGAAAATATTGCATATACGAGTGATCCCAGCACACATTCCGATTATCTATTTCCAGGAGAAGTGCTTTAAGATTTGCTTTTAATACCGTAACTTACACACTATTTCAAAGTAGTGATAGTGGCGCAACTTTTGAAAAAATAATGATTTGATGTAATGTTCGACATGCTTTGTCATTAATGGGAAGTGTGATTGATCCCCTGGAAATTTGTACGCAGTACACAAATTTTAGGGTACGAACATATAAATCTATAAAGCAGCTTTAAGTTAAAAAACTGAAATGTTGACACCTAATATGCAGATATAAAGTTTCTCTAAATTTAATATAATTAAATGTTTTACTTTAATCAGCCAGACTTGAGCCCCTAAACTGTTATATTCAATTTACTTAAATCTTAAAAATAAATTATTTTACAGAAATATATCCGAAAATGCAATGCCATAATAGCAGAAAAGTACTACACAAGGTGTTTCAATCAAATTTGCAGCACAGCTGGGGGAGAAGTTGTGGAGATTATTGCGATGTGATGTTATTGGTTTAAGAGCAACAAGAAAAAAAAAGAAAAAGACAAAAAACAAATATTTTATGGAAAATTTAACATTTACTATGAAATGTGCTCTTAAAATAACAACATTTAATTTAATATATGTCATATTTTAATACAAAATAAGAATTATTTTGGAATTTTATTTAGGCCACAACAAATTGTTAAATTATTTCACTGACATTTGGTGGCTCTCCGGCAAACAAATTATGGAAAAGCATGTGCGATGTTGTCTTTAAATAACAACGAAGTTATCGCTACATCTTATCCTTAAAAGCTATTCCAAATTCTCAAACATTTGTTATAGTGACCAATGTAAGATCAAGGTGCCAAGAATTGAGAGAAATCTTATATTGGAATTGGCAAAAGAGCTCAGAGGCAATGCTACTTTAAGGATCTAAAAATAGAATGATTCTCAACCCTCGTCAGCCATACCATTCCATTCCTGAACCCTAATGGAAGTTAATTTTTTCTGTGGCGCCTATCGGCGACAGTAAAATAACGTGTCAAAATATTTACACAATTATTATCTTTATATATATAATTCTACTGTACGGGCGTTGTCAGTGAACTCCTCCTAAACGGCTGGACCGCTTTGCATAAATTTTTGTATATGCGTCTGGGTGGTGCCCGGGATGGTTTAGATTTACAATTCTGTCCAATTGGACAAAGGGGCGTGGTACCTCCCATACAAGCAAAAAATTAAAAATCAATTATTTCTGCTCCTGCTTACGGTATTTGAACAAAATTTGGTGCGTAAGTTTGGTGTACATATCTTAAGTGCTACTGCAAATATGGGCGGGATTGGACAATGGGGCGTGGTACCTCCCATACAAACTATAAATTAAATATCCATTATTTCTGCTCCTGCTAACGGTATTTGAACAAAATTTGGTATATAAATTTGGTGTATATATTGTAACTTCTGCTGCAAATATGGGCGGGATTGAACGAAGGGGAGTGGTACCTCCCATACAAACCATAAATTAAATATCCAATATTTCTGCTCCTGTTTACGGTATTTGAACAAAATTTGGTACATCGGTTTGGTGTACATATCTTAAGTGCTGCTGCAAATATGGGCGGGATTGGACAATGGGGAGTGGTACCTCCTATACAAACCACAAATTCAAAAGCAATTATTTCTGCTCCTGCTAATGAAACATTTCCAATAAAAATAAAATTTGAAGGCAAAGCAACGTTTGCCGGGTCGGCTAGTTCACTATATGTAACCAGTAAACTTTTACTTATTTTCAGAGAGGTTAGATCCAAATTGGAATATGGTTTTCTTTTTTAAATAGGTCGGCTCCTGCGGAAGCTACTTTTAGTCTACTCGAACACAAAATTAATAGAGTTGATACCACAATTGATCAATTTGCGTCAAGGATTATACATTTGCTTCAGCACAGTGCTGCCAAATCTTAGCTAAATGTTAATGATAAATATTTAACTCTTCTTTTAATTTAAAGGGGCCATCCCTTTTAATTAATATTATACTTACATTAAACTGATACTTACATTTCAAATCCCCCTCTCTGAGTCATTCTAAGCCATCATAATATTTTGACCCTGCATTGTATTGTTCGGTTCATTGCTGTCATCTTCATATTACCAAGGCTAAATGAACGTCTTTACGCATCCACAGACAGATTTATACTTGTGCTGACTTGTGTCTACGTGTGCATTTAACACTTTGGCACGCCGATGACTGACTGACGATATCGAATGGAGTCAGGGAGTGAGTTTGCAATGTATTTCGTTTGTTTCCAATCAACAAAGAGAACGCGGTGGAAAATAAAAAATGGCTACACTGGGTGGGGTATCAGCCAGCCAGTTCAAGCAAAAGACTCAGTGTGGAGCACAGTGTCCAATTGCTTGTTTGCTGTTAAACAACGAGAATTCATAGCGTCGGAGGGGGAGGAGCGTTAAAGGAAAATGATTTGCGTCTGCCCCAAACGAGGGAAGATCTGTATGGGTCATGTGTGTGAGTTTGGATGAGGGTGTGAAGAGACCATTAAGCGCAAAGTTCGTTGCGAAGAGCAGCATGAAAAAGCGAATCTTTGAAATGAAGTGCTCTAACGTCATCCGTTTCCGTTTGAAATGCTATTTCCTGAAAGAAATAAAGTAATTAGCATCGGCAAAGGCGGTTGCAAAAACGTCACCATCACCTTGTGAAAGCTGGCAACAATGGCTAGGCCTCTTGTGGCTTGCCAATTCATTCTCCCATACCATGTTGAAACAGAGTGGAGTGTTTGGATTTTTAGCACTTTGACTTTAATTGAATATCTTTATGCGGTTATTGAGGACGGGAGCAATAAGGAGGGAGGGGTACATAAAGTCTATTTAAACATTGCCATTTGGCCCTGGGGAACAGTGACATTTGTCGTCTAAACGGAAAGCAATTGAAACCCCATTTCGGCGTGCACTTTTCTGTCGTTCGCTCATTCCCAAACGTAATTGCAACAAAGTGTAGCATGAAAACCCGGGTGTTTTAGTTCTTACAGGTCTTTACAATTATTTATTTATTTACTATTGTTTATTTAAACATTCGTTTTATCGACTTCCTGTTTTTGCCATGACAAATTTATGAATTGCATAAATGTACAACGTAAGTACCACCACAGACACCAGGCGGTCTATGGAGACCCTTCTCCAAAGTATGCAAGATTAGTTTCGCATTTACCGAGGTTGTAAGGTGAGGCCAATCAAAGATATTGGGTGGAGGGTGGGGGTCATCGATTAATTAAAGCTAATAAACAACAAAATAACTCAATTTATGTGAATGGTTATGTTGACAATTTTTTTGAGAATCAAACACGTGTTTGACCGGAAAAGGATATAGGCGCACTCTAACCAATTCTAGTTGGAAGTTTAGTTAAATTTATATAACCTGTAATTACGCAAGCTCTCTAAGGACAGACATTGGATTTTTCAATATAACGATGGATTCTCTGAAGCATTTCTAAACTAACATTTTGTTATGACAGTGTTGACAATCTGTGACAGGTAAATATTGCATTCAACACACACACACACAAGAACGTAACACAGTAGCAATTACACATCGTACTCTGCTACTTTCTAGCTGCTACTACCAAGTCCTAGCATAGATAATAACCCCAAAGGGGGCAAAACTCTTGTGAAAGTTTGTAAACCGACAGTTATTTACACTTGAGTTTATGCATTCAACAAATATGACTTTCCAAAGACCATCCAGGCTACTTACTGCACTATATTTACGTCTGAATTTGTGAAAACACAATGAAAATGCCCAGTCCAACGGGGAAGACATAATGAAAACTTTGTCTTCATTGTAGAAATGCGTTTGTTGTCTCTCAATATGACAAAGGATGGCCAAACGGTAATCTGCCGAACAGTGACTTAAAGAAGCGTACGCGTAACTACACTGGAAACAAGTAGATATTGCAAACGGAGCTAGGAAGCCGTCGTTGAACTATAACTTCGGTGGGTATTTCATATCAGTTTAGAACCTAATATGAGCTGAGAAGTTCACTGGGTGTCTGTTATTAGGAATTGCACTTGACAGATCAAAATTTTGTCAGCAAAGAGTCAAAGCATAATACAAAATTAATAGATTTGTGATCTAATGATGTCTTCTATAAGTCATGTCCCAAGAATACGAAAATAGAACAATCCTTAATGTTTTCTGGTGAAAAGAAAACAAGTTATTAATTTTTTTGTATTTGTATTCAAAGATGTTTATTTATATTCGTTACTGAAATGGTTCATGAAATGATATTTTATATCGTTTGCCATCTCTCTCTGTCAAATAAATACATACTAGATAGATAAATAGGTAGATAAAGTGTCATAAGCTGTTGATGTGGCTCCAGTGGATAATTGTTGACATGACCATCATTTTTTGAAAATGTTGAGGTTTGTGAGCTTATGAAGTATTCTTTTTTATACAAAACCCATTGAGCTAACCAAGGAAAGTACTATTAAGATTCATTTCCATCAACTTCAATAGTTGAGAAGTGATTTATTGCATTTCGTTGCCGTCGTACAAGCTTAAGTGATGCCAAACGATTGGATGTTGGAAGTACACAAGATTGGCTCAGGGTTCTCAGCCATTTCACAACACCGAAGTATGAATTTTCCTATGTTTTATAAGTGTGACTGAAATATGGATCTATCTTAAAACCAAATAGTGAGTTCGAGTGTTTAGTTTTTGGATCCCTATCAAAGTCTTTTCCATTCATCGTACTGCCCATACAAATCGGCCCAGTGGTATTTATGATGTCTGCTATATCTTGCAACTTCACGTTTCGATTAACTGTAAGTAATTTTCAGCTCTTTTTGTATGGTTTTTAGTACAATCACAGTCACTCCTATTGTTCGTTCACGTGTTTAGCATAGCTAGCATCTGCAACGACCGCGTATAAAATCGACAAACTATCGTCAAGTTGTTGATTTCGAAGGAGAAAAGTGGAATTTTTTCAAGGCATTTCTGAATTTGATATGAAGAAATTTCTTAAATTTTCTCCATCAAATAGGAGTGTTTAGTCAATACATGATTTTTTACGTTTTTTACTATATAAAAGAGGGCACGTTATAACGTTGTAACGTAGTTGTAGGAATATCAATTTTTTTGTTGAAGGCGACATCTATATGGTAATCCTGGGATTATTAATTAAGGTGCATATGGGAGAGCTCAAAAATATCGGAAATAGAAGATGTTAATCCAAAAATTCATCAAAACCTGGTAACTTGTTGTATATTGTTGTACCATATTGAGTGTGTCTAATACATGAAAACCTATAATTAGTCATAGTTAATAAAATTTGGTCAATTTTTGTGAGGCACCTGAAAATCTGTTTCATCCACCGGATCTGGACATTATTTTAACCTGCTCTTCAGTAACAAAATTAATAATTCGAACTGTTGTAGGCAATGTCTTGTCCTCGCTTTGGTGCCGCAAGCAAAAAAAGAAGTGGAAATACCAATTTTTTGATGAAAGCGACATCTATATGGTAGCCCCGGGACTATTGTACAAGGCGCATATGGGAGAGGTCAAAAATGTCGGAAGTAAAATATGTTAATCCAAAAATTCAACAAAAGCTGGTAACTTTTTGAGTATGGTTGTACCATATTGAGCGCGTCAAATGCATGAAAGCCTATAATCAGTTATAGCCAATAAAATGTCAACGTCGATTTTTGTCAGATGCCTGCAAAATCCGTTTCAAACACCAGAACTGAACATTATTACGAAGCTAATGATTCGTTCTGTTGTGGCCAATATCTTATACTCGCCTTTAAGAAATTTCTTTGGTGCCGCAAACATATCGCAATCGCCAGTAGTTTGGCAAGATTGCACCCTTTGTCGACTACTTCTATTTCCCACTGTTCCGTACTTTATGCGTAGCCATTGTGCACTTGATTGCTTGTGGTTCGGGCGACATAGACTGACGGACTGGTCATTAAATTTTTATTGAGTGTGTGTTGTGTGAGTCAATTTGAATACAAAGCCTGTCAGCAACATTACAATAATAATTGACAACAGCAACAATAACAGCAATAATAACTGACTTCAATAAATTTGCCCATGTGTGTGGGTGTGTGTTTGTGTGAGTGTGCTTTGCTATATTAATTTATAAAACTTTTTTAATTATTCACACATTAGAACGAGCAACTCTGATTGCAATTTGACTATAAAAATGTTTACTGATCAAAAAGTTGTTGTAAATCTCGGGGCAACTCCATATGCATAGATTCATTTGATCAATGGGCGTTTACGCAGGTGACAGCGGACGATTTGTTGAAATATGAGATTACAGTTTCCCAAAAGCCCTTAAGTATCGTTTACATGATGAGTTGGGAACCCATACCTCAATATTTTTTTGGAGAAAATCCATAAGAAAATCATCATCATATCTAAATGGGTTTATTACCGTAGAGACCACCCTGATGCTGGCTGTGGAGGATGATAATGATGGGTCTCTTGTAAAATGAGTATAAGACTAATCAGGGCCAACAGTAGCTACCTGTTTTCACTGATAAGGGATTACACGAAGGCAGAAGATGAAGATTGGAATTTCTTTTAAGGCAGTTGGTATTAATGAACATGTCATTAACCCCGCCGAATGGGTCTGTCTGTCATCGGCCACATTAGCTTCTAACAATGAAATAATGAGTTAATTCCATTTTCATTTTCATTTAGTTTCGGAACTGATGATGAGAACAGGCATGTCATCGCACATGGGCGCTTACTTTCCTCAATTGGTGCGTTCAGTGACAGAATACACTGGGTAGGTATGGTTGCAATGCGTTGCCAACCACGTTTAGGTTTAAAACGGCGCTTAATTGTCAACGACTTGGCTGGCTTTATGTTGTGGTATTGGCTTATTGTCGGCTTATTCGAATGCGTTTTTCGTAGTTTCGATTAACAAGAATTAAAATGTAATTTTACCACAAACAAATAAACGACAACAACAACCACAGCGGATAATTAGTAGCGACAAAACGTGTTGTAATTATACAATTTTCCCCACTGACATGTACTAAATCGAAAATTATTGTAATAAAATTTCCATAAAGATATTATTTATGGACAAAACTAAAGAAAATCTACTCGAGCACGTAGATTTATGGCCGCGTGCAAGTGTCGAAGTAAAAACCCAAAAAAAAAAGTACGGAGACAAGACAAGAGAGTCGCCCCATACGAAAAGTACGCCCTTTTGAAAGGCTTTACCCAAAACGGGAACCGCAGTGTGTGAGCCCATATACAATATATGTAATATCCCCTCCATAGGTGGATGTTGTATATGTGAGTAAAATGTATTAATCAATTTATTATGCAGACGCATAATAATTTGCGTGCATACCAATGTTAAGACGTTGGCGCCATCCAAAAAAAAATCTAAAACGGCAGCTTCTTGGCGGCTCAACCAGGTATATTAACCGCCGACAGACGCATGAATGGCGTGTATACGTGTGCCATTGCCTCACACAGTCCACTGCGTTCACATCATCATCATGATCACCATCACCATTATCAGCGTCGTCGTCATCGTCATCGTCATCGTCACCGTCATCATGTTTTCATGATGATTTCTGGTACCGAAAACCTCTCTATATACATCTTGCATGGGTATTTCTTTTGGGTTAATATGTGTGTTTTCCAAATAATTCATTAATATTTCGGTAATTATGACTTGACGAGCTCATTGTGCCCTGAATGTACGAGTATATTCAAGATGGCATATAAATGTATCGTATCGTCGACGCAACACCGTTGCCAGCGAGTATGAATGAATACTCGGCCCCAGCCATGCAGTTAAACCAGAGTGTTTGTTGCTGCTGACTCTGCCCAAGAAGATTGGCGACGTGGGCTGAACCTTTCAATTTTAAGTCTATTAACAATGTAAGTACTTAGGCATGTTGTTTGTATGTTTTGGTAATCGGTCGTTTGGTAGAAATAATAATAACGAAAAAAAAAAATAAGCTAAGGCTAAGAGGCCAGTGAGTGAGTGGACTGGCAGACGGACGGACAGACGGTGTTTGCTGCTCACTCCTGCATTTAATCGCCACATAATCGCATTTTAACCGAAAAACTATGAGTGGTGTTAGTACTCGAACAAACACAAAACATTCTGCTGGTCGAATTGAAAGAATAATAATAAAATGAATACCCACCGTGTTGTTGTTGTTGTTGTTGTTGTAGTTATTGTATATGATACCTACATTTACACGGCCATTTGGCCATCTTTCCCTCCTGTTTGGTCCCTTCAGCCATTCATTGTTCCAACTACTTACAGTCGCCGCTCTCATACGTATGTAATATTTTTGAAGAATGTACTCATAATATCGATAATAAGAGATAATTATCCTTCATGAGGGTCAAATGTTGTTTTTTTTCCTTTGTTTGTTGTTGTTGCAGAGAACATCCTTCATTCACAATAGGTTGTTGTGTATTATAATAATTTCATTTATGGCTGAAACATCATCACATCAACTTATGTAGGGCGTATTAAGAGATGAATTGTTTGTTACCTACATTTAAGAGGGGTTTGTTTCAATATCATAGTCGAATAGATCAACACGAAATGTGGCTGGGCCGCTGTTATGAATTGGGACACACACACACACATACACAGTTGTCGGGAAAAGGTAAGAAATTGCAGTGGAAACATCTAATATGTATATTTAAACCGGTCAACGAAACAACAACAGCCAATATTATGTTATTGCAAATTGATGCAAATAGTTTAAAACAAGAGTACAGGCGGAAAGTTATACAGGGTGTCCGTTGATAAGGCATACCACCTTGTTTTGTCGCCATTATGGTAAACATTAGCCTTGACAGTTCATATTTGGCAGTCGTGAAGTAGGGACGTGACAAAAATATTATAGAAAAATATTCGACAAACCAACGTGTTTTAATCGTTAAAACATTTTATCAAAATAAATCATCCATAACTGTGACGTTGAGAAAGTTACGTAAATTTTTGCGAAGAACAACGTGCCAACAAGACGCACTATTTATCGTGTAGTGAATGATTTCGAAGAAAGAGGGTCTGTAGCTGATGGGGCCAAGCATGGTTCACAATGTACTGCAAGATCGGCTGAAAACATTACAGCTGTTCAAGAAAGTGTTTAAAACAATCCATCAACCTCAATTCGACGCCGTGCTCAGGAGCTTGGTCTTCAAACATCAACTTTGGCCACAAATTTGCACAAGGATTTGCATTTGTTTCCATTTAAGATTCAGTTGACACAAGAGCTTCCTCCACAAGACCATTTACGCTGCCGTACATATGCCAATAGGATGTTACAGCTCGCCCATGACAACCCCGATTTTCATGAAAAAATCATAACGTGAATGAATATGTGAATAAACAGAATAGTCGGTTCTGGGCGGTGGAAAACCCTCACAGTCTGGTGTGCTTCTTTGAAACTGAAAACGGCGTAACGGTAACTGTCAATGGGGAGCGATTTCGTGATGTGATTGGAAACTTTTTTAACGCCTCTACTGTATGCTTTGGGCTTGATTAACATGTGGTATCAACAAGACGGTGCCACATAGCATACAGCCAGGATTACAATGGAATTACTGCGAGACCTCTTTCCACAGTAAGTTATTTCAAGAAATTGTGATGTTGATTGGCCCCCACGGCGTCTGATTTGACTGCTCTGGACTTCTTTTTGTGGGGATATCTGAAAAGCAAGGTTTATGCAAACAAACCAGAAACGCTTGAGCAACTCCAACAAAATATTCGTGATGAAATTAATGAAATACCGCGTGAAATGTGTGAGAATGTTATGAAAAATGTGCTCAAAAGGGCTCGCATTTGTGATATTGTATTCCATACATAATTGCCGACATTAAATAAAACATTCATCAATATAAGATCCATTCTCTTTCATTTAATCAAATTATATAAACAAACAACGAACGACGACGAACACCCTGTATAAGCGCCAAAAAGACGCAGCCGTGCCGAAGCTCATATAACCATCAATGTAGAGTGCCAGACGTTAAGGCGCAGGGCCCAATAAATCCCGGGAAAGACAAAGAAAAAACATGTTTTGTTTATGTAAATCCCTTTCAGGGGTGATATAATAAATCCAATACTTTTCTAACATTTTTATGCATTATTTATACAAGGATTTGTGGAAACCATTGAAATATAACTTCTTCTTCTTAGTTGGTGACTGGAATAGACGTCCTTATCTATTATATGCCGCCTGTAGAAAATAATTCCAAGCGCTTCGATCTTCTGCGCTTCTGCTCCAATTCGTCACACCAAGTTTCGATAGTATTTCAAAATACTTTTAATTTTTAAACGGAGTTTTGGTCGCCCTCTTCTGAGTTCGTCATCGAAAAATTTCCCTGCCGGAGCATTTGGGTCCATCCGCACAACATGACTCAGCCAACGCAACCGCTGTATATTAAGGCGTTTGACCACGTCGATGTCGGCATATAGCTCATACAGCTCGTTGTTCATGCGACGCCGATACTCTCCGTTAACGATGATGGGTCCATATATTTTCTGGAGTATTTTCCTCTCGAAAACTGCCAGTACTGATTCATCCGCTTGCATTATAACCCAGGATTCTGCACCATATAACAAGACAGGTAGAACCAAAGTCTGGTACAGTCGGATTTTCGTTTGTCGAGAGAGGGCTTTATTATTGAATCGCTTGCTTGCTTGAAATACGCCTCACGTTTTCTAGATAACCTCAACATTTGATTCAAATCATTTGCCTGGACCATCTTATTGGAGATCTGAAAACAGATCTTAGCCACCGGGGGTTAGTTCTGCGGATTGACATGAAGGTGGTAGCAATTCGAAACTCATTTCATAAAATGTTGTAATTGTCACCATCGAATCCGCACACGACACATTGCCGTGGTGAAAGAGCACTTTTTTCTCTTTGGGGACATTTTTTCTTGATTTTGCCCTGATCGATTAACACAATACCAAGCGCATTAAAAAAATACGGAGATCGCTTTGCTTCGCTTTTGCCGAATTCTGTTCATTTAACACACAGCCGATTCAATTCAAGATTGTAGAGATGAATCCACGTTTCGTTCGTTGCTACATAATCCTTAAAAAATGTTGTAGAAACGAAATAATTTTACTATACCCTTTTGTTCTGAAGCTTCACAGTTATCTTCTGAAAATAGAAAATAGTATTAGAAAATCGTGTGCTAATTTTTTTCTCATAAGCAAATTTTCATTCGGAATATTGAGTATATTAGCTCTTGCAATTTCGTTTTTTGATTAATGCGAATAATTTGCAAACATAATCCTTTTCTTTGAACGTTCACTGTTTTCAGTATCGTCAGCGTCCGTACGACCTTGTTTAAAATCGACAAAACATCGGCAAATTGTTGCTTTTGATTGTTTTTCGATCAAAAAATAAATTTTAGACAACACACTAGTTTTTTTATGAAGTTGAACACATAGGATCATAACGAAAGTTGATACTTTTTAAAATATATGGAATTTATATTATAGGCGATTGATGTATCCAGACGAATTCTTCTCGTACATACTATATAGGCTTACCTTAACTTTTGTATAAATATCCTGCTTTTAAGTCCCTTCCGAATGAATATAATTGGAGTATTAACTGTCACGAATAATAAATGTTAACAAATAATTGGTAAAAATATTAGATAAATGTAGAATTAGGTTTTGTTCGAGCAAGGTTTTTCCCTACTACTGTAATTGGTTCTACTCACGGCATTGGCTGGCCGTATTTCGGTGGATGATGCCGCTTAAAAATTGCATTTCTCAGTGGACCGCCTTCGACCATCTGCAATGCCTGCGTTTCATAGTCTGATAGGAGATGGACTTATCTGAAATGGTTTCTTCTCATACAAAGTATACAAAGTACATCATAGATTTCCTACTGCGATTGGGGAAAAAGTAAATTTTTGGAAATGTGCTATTTAATTGCAAGCAAATTGAACTTGCGGTGTTTAGGAACAGTATTCGATTTTTGAGTCTTTTTGCATTTAGTTTTCCAGACATCACTAGGATAAATTCAAAGGTATTTCATATGAGACTACTAGAAATTGCATATATGATGACCATATATTTTGCTTTAAACTTATGAACATAACAGTGAGGTTGAATGTCATATCAGCTATTCTGAATTCTATAGAATTCTTTCCATCATTACACAAATTGTATCGATACTACACACACATGCAATTTATTCAGTAGAGAAAAATGTATAATACTTAACAGTTGTAGATACACATACATACGCACTAGCTTACACCCAATCCAAATCCCACCCCTTTTTGACATTATGTAATGTCTGCACTCATCTCTGTACACACGTCGTTCATCATATTATTAGCATTTTTCACTTCGTTTTTTTTCAATTTTTTGTGCGCAAATTCAATTCAAGTGTTTTTATGGAGCTCTTTGACGATTGCCGGATATCCTATTTGCGAAAGGATTTTGATACCAATAAGTATTAGCTGGCAGAAGCTCATGCCATATTGACAAATACAACGGCAGCAACAACAACAATATGCAATTATATAAGCTCAAGTGTTTGCCACGTTGAGAGGGCTAATGCAACACAAGTGGCGAGATGCTAATGTAGACAGTGCCACAACATGGCAGGAGTGACAATAAATCGATTGGATTCCGAGATGTTGGTTTATTTGTATTTTCTTTTCATACGTTAGTATTGGATACTGTACTTTGGACAAGTGTTGCCTCAGTCAAGGGGATTTCTGATGATGTTTTTGGGAATAAATTGGCTTTCTACAGATGTCAGTGCTGTATTGGGGGAAAGTCGTTATGTTGCCTGGAGCAGTGATTATGTTGTGTAGCAACAGCCCGTAATCATTATCATCTATTTGATGATTTATTAATCATTGAAAAAATTGACAAACAAATTTAAATCCCCCATAATTATGGTAACTTCTTTGCCGGCGGCCACACAACGGATGGTTGTTGCTTGGCTGGTGATTTCTGTGATTTTGGTTTAGTTCCCACGGTGACCTGTAGCACCGATCGACCGATGGTGGCTGGAGGAATACATTGGAATGTGAACAAATAATGATCATTTTGTGTGATCATCCTAGATTGACAATATAGATGATAACGCTGGTCATCTGTTGAATAGTGAGTCAGTTAGGGGGTGTAATTAAGGTAACACACGATTAATTACCGATGGAAGGACAGAGATGATGTGATTTTAAAACTAAAATAAAAGAGTTATTTTACGGGCGGAAAAGTAGTTGCTAGGAGTTTTAAATGGGCGCTGGATTGTAAGTCTTAACAATTTTATTGCCGTTATGGTTAAGTAATTGTGTTGCCCCCCTTGCTTCTTTGTTGATTTGCCAATATTAATGATAACAAACCAATAACAAAAACTTAAGGCTTAAAACTGCTAATGATGATGGCGTCATCGACGAGATAACATCATTGACAAGCAAAACGAACAGTGGTTCATGTGGGACAATATCATAATAATGTGAAATAATTTTAAAAAATTATGAAAATTAATTTTAGAAATTTGTTACGGACAAATCATAAACTGTGTGATGGGCTTATGGTGTCATTCATACCCAGCTTGTGAAGTGGATGTTGTTTCAGAAGTTCATTCATAGGTGTTCAAAAATATTCTCTCCATGTTGAGAATATTTTTGAGGGCAATGTTTTACATGTTGAGAACTTTCTTGAACTCCTATGAATGAACATCCGAACTAACATCCAGTTCACAAGCTATCCAGTTCACAAGCTGGGTCTGAATGACACCATCAGAACATCATACACTTTATGATTTGTCCGTAGCAGATTTCTAAATCTAAATTTCTAAGCTAGATAAAGTATAGAATAATTGCGTAAACCAAATTACCTAGTCCATGTGGGCATACCAGTGGGTCACAATTTTGAACACTTTGGATTTTCTCCCGTTTTGCTCTCGAAAAAGTATTGGTAACATTAAGTTCATCGTAAAAAAACTTGTAAATGTTTCCAGCAACGCTTACAATTTGATGCGGTATAATGAGCTGCCAGTTAGGTTAGGTTAGGTCAGTGTGGCAATCTGAATAGACAGACTCACTTAGACTGTATAGTCCATTGTGATACAATGGAAACTAGAGATATGGGTGTCTCTAGTTTCCCCCTTTGAACCATCCTGAGCGCTCTAAGAAGCTCTTAAGTCGGACGATATCTCCATCGTCCAGATTTCCTAGGTTCTTAAAAAAATAACACCCCAGTATTGATCCCCGGCTGTTCGCCAGGGCGGGGAAATTGCAGAGAAGGTGTCCTATGAACTCCTCCTCCTCTTCATCCCCACAGCTCCTGCAGAAGTCACTAGTCTCAACATGCAGCCTTATTGCATGCCTTCCAACCAAACAGTGTCCCGTCATGACGGATACAAGTAAAGCGACAGCAGTGTGTGAATGCTTCAGCTCTAGGCGAGGCCATATCTGTCTGGATTGATTATGCCCCGAGCAGACGGTAACTAACTATTTGCTGCTAAATATGCTCTATCTCGTAGTAGGAACTTGCAAGTGGCTAGAGGCATGCCTGCGGACTCCAACTCGACTGGAGTCTGTAAGGCTGTCCCTAGTCTTGTCAGCTCGTCTGCTCTGCAGTTCCCTGGTATGTCTCTGTGGCCTGGGACACACAAGGTGAATGTTGAGTCACCTCGTTAAGAGATCTGCGGCATTTCAGGGCTGATGTTGAGTTCAGGAAGACAGAATCCAGAGATTTAATGGCAGCTTGACTATCAGGGAATATGTTAATCCTAGTTATATCTCAGCCATTCTGTCAATTCCTTAATAGCCAAAATTTCGGCCTGATAAGCGCTACAGTGATCGGGTAGTTTTCTTGCTATATTTAGCCCTAGGCCTTTGAAGTAGACGCCGAAACCTAACTGATTATTTAATTTTGAGCCGTCAGTGTAAAAGTCGACATACAGTCATGTTCCAGGAGTTCTACATTTTCACGTATCTCTATTTGGTCTAAGTATATGGTACTCCTTGTCGAACAGTGGCTCAGCAGAATGCAGTCTATGGTGCCTGTTGTGTGAGGCACCATGTTAAGGATTACAGGATTTGACCACTGCGACAGCTCTCCTAGTCTTCCTGCGTAGCTGCGGAAGTCTGCACACTAATTATGTCCAGGGATAGTAAATACAAAATTACATTTAGTGTAACAGATGGGGTGGTGCGGAGCTCACCAGTGATGGACAGACTAGTCATCCTTTGGACCTTGTCCAGTATCTTACAGCATGTGGATTTCGCAGGAGCCTTCCATCAGACGATAACTCCATACAACAATATCGGTCTTATTACAGCAGTGTTCAGCCAGTGAAGAATAGTAGGGGGATAGGACACCACCTTGGTGTATTAGTTCCTTAGGAAAAAACGATAGTTCTTACAAATAGCAAACGAAAGCTCACTGACACACTTCCTAGCAAGTAAACTGATACCATTAAGCAAATTTTTTTCAATAGCAATTGGTGCCAGTCTTTAAACTAAAATGTCTTTTTTATTAGAATTTCTTTAGTTTTCGACACAAATTCATCCATATTACATTTGACGTATCGAACTGCGAATGACAGTTTTATTGTCGTCGTTCGGCTGAAAAGTGTTTGGCAGCTGCTGCATGCCCATTTACAATACATCGCTACAGGTCTTAAATGGCTCTGCCAATCTATCTACAACCTATGCTATCATCTCTAATCGCCGTAATTTTTTTACTTGAATCCTTTCCATAACTGCAGCACAATCTGCATATCCGCTTTCAGGTTTCTATCGTTGTCCTTAAATGTGGGAAGCTTTGTTTTATAACCTCTTGATTTTCAGGGTTTTATTTTTGGAACTTTCTAACTTCATCTTTTTGCTTGTACCTCTGTATTATCATTCTTCCGCTTTTTCCATAGCCCCTTTTTGTACATATCGCAGATCTAAAGAGTAACTTTCCAAAATCACTGGCACATTACCTACGAAAACCACAGGAAAGAATTGAGCTGCAAACCTTGCATGCTCCAGAAACCACTGCAGACATCTGAGGAGCAAAAATGAACTGTATAGATATGCGTTTCCGTTCTATGTTTGGGTACTATGAGAACTGAAGGCGTAAAACAATAAATTTGATCTGAATTCCATTTAAATTCACGGTTATCGTCAAAGCTTTGTGTTTTGTGCTCGATATACCTGAACAAATGCAATCCAGTGGAACAGCGTCGGATGATTACACCATAGGAGAATTGTAAAAGTGCAAATTTAAAATTTATATAGTTCAAATTCCACGAATTACGTCAACTTTTAAAAGCAAAAGATCAAAGTTGCAGTTTTAAATTTCGTCTTGTATTAGAATGATTTTGTAAATAAAGACACTTTAATCGAATCAATTTATAAGTAAAATTAAAACTGATAAACAAAATATTTCCAAATTTGAGTTTCTCTTGGAATGTGAGGCAAAAAAAAAAAAACGTTATGGATATGACAATAATAGTAAACAGTTTGCTGCATATTTCAAATAATACTCTGACTTTGTTTTCTTAAGAAATTTCGCAATTCTAAACATTTTCAAGATCACGTTAAAAATGTTGTTCCTCTCCATCCTCTTAGATTGAGAATTATCGCTGGTTTGTGTTGAAACGGAAGCCCGCTAATCCATGTCCCTCCACCCAAACCACTGTGCTACAAGAGTGCTGGGATCACAACACTTTTTCACCTGACAATAATTTTAAGGTTGTTGTTGTTGTTGCTGCAACTGATGTTTCAGGTTGTTTATTAATTATTTTAGGCTCCTGTCCTGTAAGCTGGTTGTCTACATGCACCACTAGAAGGGGCATCACCAAGAAAAAGGGCAGGGTCGCCTCTACACCCAGCCATATCGATAGGCATGACGATGTTTCCCAAATGTCAACCAAGATGATGGGAGCGATAAAGCAGTGCCAATCATTGCAAGCAGGTCTTTTGGGGCCTCTCCATCGTGGCGTTTTTTTTTTTTTGGCTACGAACAATAGTTGTCCGTTAAAGAAGCATTTGGAAAATGTAGCCAGTGACAAAAATTGAGGCAAACACCCCCCACTAGGAGCAAAGAAAACGGTCGTGATGTTCCACCGCTGAGTGGCTGCATCACCAGCAACAGCGGATCCACTCTAAGTAAAAAAAAA